>CANXYI010789120.1:0-16162 GCA_948208565.1 Hura crepitans | reverse complement strand
AAAGGTGTCAGAGTTTATGGATGTATTTCTAAAAGAGTTGCCTAATTTGCCTCTAGAATAGGAACTCGAGTTTAGTATAGAGGTGTTACTTGGCACTGCTCTGATATTGATTGCACCATATCAAATAGCACCAACCAAGTTAAAAGAGTTAAAGATTTAGCAATAAGAGCTACTTGATAAAGGTTTCATTAGGCCTAGTGTTTCACCTTAGGGATCACTAGTGCTATTTGTGAAAAAGAATTATGGTTCTCTTCGACTATGTGTTGATTACCACCAGCTGAACAAAGTGATCATCAAGAACAAGTATCTATTACCATTGATTGACAACCTTTTTGAATAACTTAAGGGTGTAAAAGTGTTCTTTATGATTGATATGAGGTCTGGTTATTGTCAATTGAGAGTAAAAGAGTCTGATATGGCAAAGACAACATTCAGAACAAGATATGGTAACTATAAGTTTTTGGTAATGCCATTTGGCTTTACCAATTCCCCTACAGCTTTTATAGACTTGATAAATAGGGTGTTTTGACTTTTCTTGAATCAATTTATAGTCATCTTTATCGATGACATTTTGTTCTATTAAAAAAATAAAGACAACCATGAGCAATATTTAAGATCAATCTTACAAGTTTCGAGAGATGAGAAGTTATATGCTAAGTTTAACAAGTGTGAGTTTTGGCTTAGTATGGTGTCTTTTCTTGGGCATATTGCTTCTATGAAATAGATTCGGGTCAATCCCAGTAACATAAAAGTAGTCATGAAGTGGAAGCCACCTAGGAACACTATAGAGATTAGGAGTTTCCTTGGGTTAGCTAGTTATTATAGATGATTTATGAAGGGGTTCTCCTTGATAACAACACCTATGACTTGTTTGTTAAGGAAAGATGTTAATTTTTTCTAGGATGACAAATGTCAAGAGAGCTTTGACAAGCATAAGGTGATGTTAATAGAAGCACTAATTCTTGTTCAACTAGTTTCTTGGAAGGACTTCACCATTAACAATGATGTTTCACATAACAGTTTAGGTTGTGTTCTAATGCAATAAGGCAAGTTAGTTGCCTACGCTTTAAGATAGTTGAAGCCACATGAGAAAAACTACCCTACTTATGATATGGAGTTTGTAACAATAGTGTTCACATTGAAGATAGAGAGACTATTTTTATAGAGAGAAGTGTTATGTATATACGTATCATAGTTGACTGAAGTATCTTCTGACACAAAAAGAGCTGAGCTTGAGACAGAAGTAATAGAAAGAGTTGATTAAGGACTATGATTGTTGGATTGATTACCATCTAGGGAAGGCTAATGTAGTAGTTGATATGCTTAGTAGAAGGTTTTATAGTAGCCATGAGAGCTATGAATGTCAAACTATAGCTTAAGGATGATGAAGCTTTGTTAGTAGAGATACAAACAAAACTTAGTTTGTTACAACAAGTCAAGGATTTTTGTAAGGATGATCATAGGTTAGTGAGCATGTTTAGTGCTATCCAAAAGGGCAACTTAATTGATTTTGAGATCAAGAGTGACAACTGTTTATACTACCTTGATAAAATCTATGTTCTAGATATAGAAGAGCTTAAGAAGTAGATTTTAGATGAGGCGCACAATGCTCCTTATGCTGTGTATCCCAATAGTATAAAGATTTATCGAGATCTGAAGTTGTCATATTAATGGCCCGGTATGAAGAGAGATGTGTCAGAGTATATGACCAGATGCCTCATTTGTTAGCAAGTGAAGGTGGAACATTAGGTTTTATTAGGTTTACTATATCCTATAGCAATTCAAGAATTGAAATGGGATAGTCACTATGAACTTTGTAGCTAGGTTGCCTATGATGAGAAATAGGCATGATTCAGTGTAGGTTGTGGTAGATCATCTTACCAAGACAACTCATTTCATACCAGTAAGCATGGACTATTCCATGGAAAAACATACTGAATTATATATAGATGAGATCGTTAGGTTGCATAGAGTGCCATCTTTAATCAAATCAAATCAAGACACATGATTTACATTGAGGTTTTAGAAGAAGCTTCACAATGCCTTGGGTACTCAATTGAGTTTTAGTATGGCATTTCATCCTCAAATTGACGGACAGTCAGAAAGGGTCATTCAGGTGTTGGAGGATATGCTAAGGAGTTACACCATTGAGTTTAAGGGTAGCTGGGATTGCTATCTGTCATTGCAAGAGTTTTCTTACAATAACTACCATTAGGCTTGTCTAGTTATAGCTCCTTAAGAGGCATTGTATAAAAGGAAGTTTAGAACTCCTTTGTGCTAGAATGAGCTAAATGAAACTAATATTATGGGACTACACCTGATAAAATATGTAGAGGAAAAGTTGACAATTATTAGAGACAGCCTAAAAGTAGCTTTTGATAAATAGAATCCTATACTAATCTTAAGAGGAATGATGTTGAGTATAAGGTAGGAGACTGGGTTTTTTTAAAGGTCCAACCTTAGAAGAAAGTCTTGCAATTTGGCAAGAAGGGAAAGTTGAGTCTTCAATTTATTAGGTGATACAAAGTGACTGGATATGTGGGGCTAGTAGCCTATATACTAACTTTACCCCTAGAGCATCAATAAATTCATGATGTCTTCTACATGTTGATTCTTTGAAGCTATAAATCAAATCCCACTCATATTTTGTCAATGGGAGAGGTTGAGATTAGACTAAATTTATCATATGAAGAATAACCTATCAATATCCTAGCCATAAAGATTAAAGAGTTGCAAAATAAGATAGTGTTGTGGTAAAAGTTCTTTGGAAGCACCATAGGATGGAAAAGGTGACATGGAAAATAGAACCTTAGATGAGAGAGCAATATCCACAATTATTTGGGCCAATAATATTGAGGATAACATTTCTTTTAAGAGGAAAAATGCCTTTGAAAAATCCTAATTTTTGAATAGTGTTTCCCAATAACTACATTACACTAATCCCACTAAATAGAAGTAGTAATCTTAATATAAAGAAGGGTAAATTTTAAATTAAAAATGGGATCATTTGAAGGGTTCAACATGAAGGAAATAAAAATGAGGGACTAATAGGATAATAGAGACAAAGTTAGGAGGCCATTTAGGTAGAGAGAGGGAAAGTCAAATTTCTTTATATAAGGACAATTTAACTCTTTAGACATAATGAATAGTGTCAATCCCTTTCTTCTTTCTCCCGCAATTGATGCCATTGTTGTTTCTCTCTATGCCTTTTCTACTTTCTTTCCCCTTCAATACACCATAAATATCTCTCATCCAATCCTTTATCTAACCCTTTTATGGTCTCTAAAACAAAATAGAAGCAAGAAAATATGGATAAAATAGTGGATTTATGAGATTTTGCACATGGGTGAATAGTGAAAAACTTTAGTTCGCATGCATTTTTTCGAAACTTGACATTTTTCCCATGTTCCCTAGTTGGCCAATAGTATGTCTATTCTTTTGGTTTCATGTTTTTAGCTTTCATTAAATTTATATGGATTTTTGTTTATTAAGTTTATTCTTGGTAGTTACCCAAATAGAATGAGCTCATGATAAAGGGAAAGTGAAGGCCTAGATGATCTCCGTGGTATATTTTAGACACAATAAGTATGTGCAATCGATCTATTTTATGCATTTCTTGTATGCCCTAGCTTATGCCTAATGTATGTTTATATATGCTTATGAAGAAATGGCTATGTATGTAATTATTTGGCATACAAGTCATGATATTTAATGATACATAACATTTATATATGTTGAATGATGAAAGAAAGTATGCACGAGTCTGGTATGGCATAATGGCCGAAAGGACATAGGGTGCATGCATGTGTTTATGGTATAATATGCATGCAAATGATCACATAACGATATATGTTGATATATTATATTTATGAGAATGTTGCATGATAGCTGTAACACCCTTACTCAATTCCCTAAGAAACCTAATAAGAATGCTTATTCCCACATGGTCACCCATCTTGACATTACTCTTGGATTTCATTCATTTTAACACTTAGTGTTTTCATTATAATTAGCATATCGGTCTATTTTTTTAGATCTTTCATTTCATTGTCATTTTATTAGTTGTAATATAGTATTAAAGACTTTCATTTCATTTGAAACCCATTTTATAAAAAATTGGACAACATAACAGCTACTCGAGTTAAAAACCAAAAATTTTCCTATAAAGGAAATCACACTTCTATATATTAGTCATCACTTCACGTCCGTATGGACCCATTTGGTCCTCTTAACTCAGCATTCACAAATATAAGATCATAGCACATATATCATAGCCATCATAGGCATCATAAGGTCTTAGACCAAACATTAAATAGAAACAACATACAATAGCAATTATATGTATATCATTACAGACAAATATTTATTTTTAACTTTCTATTATCATTTACATGCCATAAGTTATGACATCATTCACTTTTATCATTCTTACCTAAAACCTTATTCTAGCAATACATGAGTACACAATTTCAATTATAGACTAAAACTAGATAGAGAACTATACCCCAAAAATACTCTTTAGCTATAGAGGCTTGGCTCTTCTTATACTTCCTAACTTCTACCTATGCATGAAAACACCGATACGCTGAGTGTAACTCAGTGGTGAACTTGAGAAAACATAATATGCATGTACACACTCATAGATGTAACCAAGAAATTATAGACAATATACATCAATTAAAATTTTTAATAAACACTACAGATCAAATATAGTAATGCACATGTTCAGTTAATATATTTTCATTCTTAAAATCAAATTATTGTTCATTTCATTATAGTTAAATTTTCATAATATAACATAAATTTAATATGGTCCATATCAATAGATAACACCTAAGGATAGTGGATAGTGAAAATGAAAAAAAATGATACAGTGGCTTATATTTTGAACCTCGGTAGCTGCACCTGCCTATCGTACAGTGGCTTTCATTAAACCTCGATAGCTATACCCACACTATCCTATAGTGGCACACATTGATCCTTGGCGACTGTACCCACACTATAGTATATAGTATAGTGGCTCTCATTGAACGTTGGTGGTTGTACCCACATTATCATGCAGTGTCTCTAGTAAAACCTCAATGGTTTCACCTATCCATAACAACAATACGAATGATAATGCTTGAATTGACTCAATTTTGGCAGTTGCTTTATTTCCTAGTTGATTAGTTAACCAATCCAATAGATGTCTAACTATACGAGCTATAAATTCCCATTTTTAATTATTCATTTAGGAAATGGTCATTCGATAACATTTAATGTCATATTTCACTATTCATTTGGTCTATTCTTAAAAACTATTCACATTATCATTTTCAAGTGATCTACATGACCACTTTATCATTCTCATTCTCATTCTTTTCTCATCATCAAATGTCATTTATTCACCTCATTTACTACCATAATAATGTCACATAGTTGTTCATTTGCACACTCATAAAGTGTACATTATTCCTTAACACTATTTTCATGTCAAATGTCATATTTTCATCAATTCACATTCATTCATCAAACATATTTCCTTATTTCCATTTTCTCATTAAAATTATGTCATTTACATATATATAAACTAAATACACATGGACACATCTCTTAGGCACCATTCAGCTATATATATTTCTTTACTTTACGTATTCATTTTCCATTAATTTCTCACATTAAAATACTCCATATAATCACACAAATAAAGTACATTAAACATGTCATTAAGTTACATACATTTACATGCATTTTTCACATTTTCATACAAGGTTTTTACACAAGTTCATATGTAAATGGATATGTAATTTTTTTAAGCACAAATTCACATACCCTTCACCACTTTCTACTCAATTCAAGGCTTGCCTTTGCCTTTATCCCTTTCAATTATTTCTTTTCCTACATATAATTAAATCTCCCCTTAGAAAAATCCCTAAAAATATAATATAACTCTAAATTTAATTCTAATTACATAAATGGCCTTAAATTTCATCCTAGTGTTCATATCAAAAATAAAAAAAAAAAGAATTTCTACAATTACAAGTCTTAGTGACACTATTCACCAAGGTGTAATTCCTCCTTTCTCAAGCTTCCTTTTTATGTTTTTCCACTTGGAATTGTCCAATTAAGTGATAAAAGTAAAGATTGATCTATTATTTGTGAGATTTGGTGGAGAAATAGAAGAATTATAGAAGAAAAAAGTGAGGGGAGCTCACTTATTAATGGCATTGGTTGTAAGAAAAGGGAGTAGATGACACCTTTTTAGATCATGTGGCCTTCCAACATGTGTTAGCCAATTTAAGTGGATGGTCTATGGGCCTGGTTTACCTAACACGTTAATTTTTTGATTCGTTTTAGCTCGATTTTGATTCAAATTTTGAAAATTCATTTTAATTTTTTGTGACCTCTTAAAATATTAATTTTAGTGCCAAAAATTCTTGATTAAGCCCATTAAAGGCCCTATAAAATCTCTCATCAAAATTCTATATTTAACTCGAGTTACTATTCACTCATAAAACCTAAATAATATGAATAAATAGTAAACGACCTCAGAATATTGAAATTCTTTCTCTAATAGACTCAATGGAATTTTTAACCTTTGGGGTATGCCATTTTTTGGTCCATCCGAGAACTTCCTAGACCATTCTCAGCACAAATCCAACTAATGTCACTATTCACTAGTTTATAGCCTGTTATGATTTATTGGTTCTGCTAATTCTTTTAATTATTTCATTCTCATCCTTGTATGGCCTCGTCAAAGTTTTACGAGCAGTACTTGCCCTTTCTAGCCATTATATAGTGCCTCGATGTCCTAAGAACACTATTCATGGCTTGAAAGTACTATTCAAGAATTTGGGTTTCATAGGTGTTACATTTCTTCCCCTCTTAAAGACTTTTGTCCTTGAAATTAACTAAGGAAAATAAGCATGGATACTATGCTTTCATCTATTCCTCCCTCTCTCATGTTGTCTCTTCCATGTTATAGTGCTTCCATAGGATTTTTACTAGTGGTATGGCTTTGTTTCTCAATTCTCTGACTTACCTAGCAAAGACTTGTACTAGTTCCTTTTCATATGTCAAATTGAGTTGTACTTGCACTTCTTCTATGGATATGACATGTGAAGGTTTAGATTGATACCACCTCAACATTGATACATGAAATACATCATGTATCTACTGCAACTCTTATGGCAATGCTGACCGATAAGCCAATAGTCCCACACGCTCTATAATTTTGTATGGACTGATGAACCTCAGGCTCAGTTTTCCTTTCTTGCCAAATCTAAGGATCTTTTTTCATAAAGATACTTTTAAGAATACTCTATCAATAATTTCATACTCAATATCTCTTCTTTTCAAGTCAGCATATGACTTATGTTAATTAGTGGCAACTTTCAACCTGTCTCTTATAATTCTCACTTTCTCTTATGCATCCTTAACCAAATATGGCCCCATAAGTTTACTCTCACTAGCTTTACTCTAGCAAAGTGGAGTTTTGGACCGTCTATCATATAATGCCTCATATGGTGCCATACCTAAATTAGCTTGATAGCTATTATTATAGGCAAACTTAGCTAGAGATAAGTATTGATCCTAGCATCCTTTAAATACAATTACGCAACTGTGTAACATGTCTTTCAGTACTTGTATCACTCGCTCTGACTATCCATCAGTCTATGGATGGAAAGCTATACTAAAGGCTAATCATGTTCTGAAAGAATCTTCTAACTTCTTCCAGAATAAAATGAGGATCCCTATCCAATATTATAGTCATTAACATTACATATAATCTCACAATCTCATATACATACAGTTGTGCTAGCCTATCTAATGAATAGTCTATTCTAACTGGAATGAAATGAGTTGTCTTGGTCAGTCTATCCATTATCACCTATACAACATTGCATTTACTTCTGTTCAGTTGTAGTCCTATGGCAAAGTCTCTGGTAATCTTCTTCTATTTCCATTATGCTTTAGCTATAGGATGTAACAATCGAGATGAAACTTGATACTCAGCCTTTACTTGTTGACATGTCAAATAGTTGGCCACATAATCTGCTACATCTCTCTTCATTCTTGAGCACTAGTAATAAGGTTTCAAGTCCAGGTACATATTTATGCTCATTACATGCATAGCGTATAAAGCTTTATATACCTTTTATAATATTTGCTTTCTTAATTCATCAATATCAGGTACACACAATCTATCCTGAAAATACAAACATTCATCTTCTTTAATCTCAAAGCTAGTGGTCTTCCCCTATTTAATTTTACTCATTAGCTATAAAAGCTGTTTATCTCCTTTCTGTGCTTTTTTCACTTACTACCTAAAATCAAGTTTTAGTTGCAACTCTAATAAAATAGCATCATTTTGAGTATATTCTACTTAAGCATTCACATATTTTAAAGTAGCAATAAACTTCTGACTCAGAGCATCTATAACTACATTTGCTTTTCCTAGATAGTAGTCAATTATGTAGTCATAATCCTTTATCAACTGTATCTAATGTCATTATCTCAAATTCAATTTTTTCTACGTAAAAAGATACTTTAAACTCTTATGGTTAGTTTAAATGTAATAGCTCTCACCATATAAATAATGTCTCCATATCTTCTAAGCAAAAACTATTGCAACTAATTCCAGATCATGTGTTGGGTAGTTCTATTCATGCAGCTTTAATTAATTCGAGGCATAAGATATCAACTTTCCCTCTTGTATCAATACACACCCAAGCCCATTGTGTGAAACATCACTATATATTACAAAGTCTTTACCTTGCTCGAGCTGTGTAAGAATAGGTGCTTTAGTTAACATCACTTTAAGTTTATCAAAACTTGTCTAGCACTTGTCTTCCCAAACAAATTTCACATATTTTCTCAATTGTCTTGTAAGTGGCATGGCAATCATGGAAAATCCATTGATGAATCTCCTGTAATATCCCACCAATCCCAGGAAACTATGGATCTTTATCACATTCCTAGGAGGCTTCCACACCATTGCAGCTTTTACTTTACTTGGATCAACTCTAATTCCATCTGCCGATGCAATATGGCCTAAAAAGGCTACCTCTATTAACTAGAACTCACACTTACTAAGCTTTGCATACAACTGCTTCTCTCTTAATGTCTGTAACATGAATCTCAAGTGCTGCTCATGTTCTTCCTAACTCTTGGAATACACTAGAATGTCATTAATAAAGACTACAACAAACTAGTCTAAGAATAGCTTAAAAATTCTATTCATCAGATCCATGAAAGCTATGAAGGCATTAGTGAGCCTAAGTGGCATCACTAGTAACTCATAATGCCTACATCAAGTTCTAAAAGCAGTTTTTAGAATGTCAAATTCCTTAATCCTGAACTCGTGATAACATGATCTCAAATCAATCTTTGAGAACATATTAGCTCTTTTGAGTTGATCAAATAAATCATTAATTCTAGGTAATGGATACTTATTCTTAACTGTCACCTTATTCAATTGTCTATAATTGATACTTAATTAGAGTGATCCATCTTTCTTTTTCACGAATAACATAGGTGCCTCCTAAGGAAAAACACTTGGTCTAATAAAACCTTTTTCTAAAAGTTCTTACAATTGTACTTGTAACTCTTTCAATGCTACAAGTGTCATCTAGTATGGTGTAATAGACACTAAAGCAATACTAGGATACACCTCAATCTCAAACTCTACTTTACAAGGTGGTGGCAATCCCAGACATTCATTAGGAAAGATATTAGGAAAATTCGATACCACAGGTATCTGATCAAGATTTGGAGTAGGATTATTGGTCTTAATGACATAAGCAAGATAAGCTTCACATCCCTTCCAAATGAGTTGCCTCACTATTACAACTGAAATCAAATTAGGCAAGAACCTTTATTGCCATAGACTATCACATCACTTCCCTTAGCTACCCAAAGGGTAAGCTTCCTTTGTTCACAATCAACCACTGCTCGATGTTTAGAAAACTAGTCCACACCTAAAATAACATCAAACTCATAGAAGGGAAGTTCAATAAGGTCAGCTAAAAACACTATATCTCAAATCATCAAAGAATAAGAGCTATACACTCAGTTCACTATCACGCTCTATCCAATAGGATTGCTAACTAAGATGTTTACATCTATAGGTTTAGGCTCTAATCCTCTATCCAATACTTGTGCAGTACATATATATGAGTGTGTAAATCCTGGATCTATCAATACCAATATAAAAGAGTTAAGTAAATAGAATGTACTGATAATCACATTTGATGCCTTAGCTTTCTCATTATCTCAAATTGCACATTGACGAGCTAAAGTTCGTGTCTCAGTTCTTATCCTCTGACTTGAGCTTGCCTTATCATTCTTATTATCTCTTTAGCCTCTACTAGTTATTGGTGATGAAGCTCATGTATCCATTAGTTTCTTTAAGTAATCTCTCTAGTAATGTTCCTTTAAACCACAAATGAAATATTCACCTTTCTTTGAGAACCAACATTCTCATTGATGCTTCATTTTACAAATCACACATTCTAGAGGTGGATTCCTAGTAGTAGACCTCGAAGCACTAGAGGATTGCTCAAAAGGTCATGGCCTAAATTGTGAAGCCTAACCTTGCCTCTGATTCTGGCCCTGTCTTTATAACTACTATATGGTTTAATATTCTTTTTGCTTCTTCCCTCCCTCAGGTGTTGAATTAGCTTGCACAACTAAAAATAATCTCTTCTTCTAAAGCAATTCCCTCTTTTATTTCATCATTTCTTCAATTGCATATGCCACAGATACTAATAAAGAAAATTCTCTAATCTTGGGGTTCGATATTTGCATTCTCAGTTTAACATTAAAACTCTTTTCAAATATCTTGTATCAGGCCTCCTCAATGGGTAAATACTCCTCTGTATACTTGCTCAAATGAGCAAAGTCTTTCTCACACTCGGATATAGACTTTCTTCCTTACTTCAAATCTATAAACTCATGCCTTTTTCTATCCAAGTAGGTCTCTGAGATGTATTTTTTCTAGAACTTTTAGAGAAAATAGTCCCAGGTAAGATTAGCAATTGCCTTTCCCTTTTTTGTGGTCTCTCACTAGTGGAATGCTTCTACTTAAAGTAATGAAGTAGCACATTTCAAATTCTCTTCTGGAGTGTAGTCTAAATGCTCTAAAATTCTAATTGTCATCTCCAACTAGTACTCAGCTTTGGCAGCATCATCATCAGTGGTGCCCTCAAAATCCATTGCTCCTATCTTTTTCAATCATTTTAGATAAGTTTTTTTGTATGGGCACTTGTTATGGAAGCGGTGTAGTAGCTGCAGTGGTATGCCTCAGCAGATCCACTATCTGCTATAACAATATTGGCAGAGCCTGAGCTTATGCTTTCTGCTGTGCCTATGCCTGTGGTTGATATGCTGCATCACTAGGCACCAATACATCAACACATGCTTCTACATCCTATATAGTTGTCAAAGCATTGTTTGCTGTATCCTCCCCTTATTTAGGCAAAGTCTATTCACTTATCGTATCACTACAAAAGAACTTATAATAAGCATCATCCAGTGTAGCTTAAATGGGGTACAGACTTTAGACTAGTGTACTCATGTATACTATGCATAGGAATGCCTAAACTTAGGCTTTGATACCACTTAATGTAACACCATTACCTAATTCCCAATGAAACCTGATAAGAATGCTACTTCCCATATAGTCACCCATCCTAACATTACTCTTAGATTTCATTCATTTAACACTTCACATTTTCATTGTTATTAGCATATCGGTCTTTTTTTTTCAGATCTTTCATTTCATTGTAATTTTATTAGTCATAATATACTATTAAAAACTTTCATTTCATTTGAAAAGCATTTTACAAAAAATCGGACAGCATAACAACTATCCGGGTTAAAAATAAAAAATTTCCTATAAAGCAAATCACACTTTTGTATATCATTCATCCTTTCACATCCATATAAACCCCATCTAGTCTTCCTAACTAAGCATTCACAACTATAAATTTATTACACATGCATCATAGCCATCAGAGGCATCACAAAGCCAACATAAAATAGAAAAAATAGACAACAACAACCATACGTATATAATTGTAGACATATTTTTATTTTTAATTTTCTATTATCATTTACATACCATATGTTATGACAACATTCACTTTTATTAATCTTACTTAAACCCTTATTCTAGATATACATGAGTACAAACTTTTAATTATAGACCAAAACTAGATAGAGAACTATACCACAAAAATACTCTTTAGCTATAGAAGTGTGACTCTTTACGTGCTTCCTATCTTTTACCTATGCATCAAAACACTGATACATTGAGTATAACTCAATGGTGAACTTGAGGAAACATAATATGCCTGTACACACTCGCAAATACAACCAGGCAATTACAGACAATATACTATAGTTCAAATTTTTAATAGACACTATAAATCACATACAACTATGCGCATGTTCAGCTGATATATTTTAATTCTCATAATCACATTATTGTTAATTTCATCATGTAGTTAAATTTTCATAGTATAACTTCAATTTAATATGGCCCATACTAATAGACTACACCTAAGGACACTAGACAATGAAAATAAAAAAAAATTATGCAGTGGCCCACATTTTAGACCTTGGTAGTTGTACTTACCTATCATATTGTGGCTCTCATTAAACCTCAATCATTGTACCTGCACTATCATACAGTGGCTCACATTGAACCTTAGAGCTATACCCACGATATGTTATATAGTATAGTGGCTCTCATTGAACATCGACTGTTGTACTCGCACTATCATGAAGTGACTCTAATAGAACCTCAATGGCTAGACCCATCTATAACAACAATAAGAATGATAATGCTTGAATTGACTCAAACCTAGCAACTGCCTTATTTCTTAGTTGACCGGTCAACCCATCAGATAGGTGTCTAACTATACAGAACTTAAATTCCCATTTTTAATTATTCATTCAGGTAAAGGTCATTTGATAACATTTAATGTCATATTTAACTATTCATTTGGTCTATTCTTGACCACTTTTCACATTCTCATTTTCAAGTGATCTACATGACCACTTTATCATTCTCATTCTCATTCTTTTCTCATCATTAAATGTTATTTATTCATCTCATTTACTTACATAATAATGTCACATATTTGTTTATTTGCACACTCATAAGTGTACATCATTCCATAACACTATTTTCATGTCAAATGCCAAATTTTCATCCATTCACATTCATTCATCAAACACATTTCCTTATATCCATTTTCTCATTAAAACTATGCCATTACCATACATATAAACTAAATGCACTTATACACTAGGCACCATTCAAAAATATATAGTTCTTCACTTTACACATTCATTTTCTATCAATTTCTCACATTCAAATACTTCACATAATTACACATGTAATATACATTAAACATGTCATTAAGTTACATGCATTTTTCACATTTTCATATAAGGTTTTACAAATTTTCATTCATAAATGCATAAGTAATTGCTTAAGCTCAAATTCACATACCTTTCACCACTTTTAACTCAATTTAAGGCTTGCCATTTGCCTTTAACCCTTTGAATTGTTTCCTTTTTTAAACATAATTACATCTCATCATTGAAAAATCCCTAAAAATCCAATATAAATCCAAATTCAATTCTAATTACATGAATGGCCTTAAAATATATCCTAGTGTTCATATCAAAAATGAAAATAAAATGAATTTTTATAATTACAATTTTTGGTGAGACTATTCACCAAGGTGGAATTCCTGCCTCCTCAAGCTTCCTTTTCATGTTTTTCCATATGGAATGGTCCAATTAGGTGGTGGAGGTCAAGATTGATCTATTAGATATATGATTTTATGGGGAAATAGAGGAATTATGGAAAAAAAAGTGAGGGGAGCTCACTTGTTAGTGGCATCAGCCATTAAGAAGAAAAGGGAGAAAATGACACCTTTTTGGCATATGTGGGCTTCCCACATGTGCTAGCCCATTTAAGTGGATGGCTAGTGGGATCAGTTGACTTAGCCTATCGATTTTTTTGATCCATTTTAGCTCATGCTTGATTTAAAGTTTGAAAATTCATTTCAATTTTTCATGACCTTAAAAAATATTAATTTTAGTGCCAAAAATTCTCGATTAAGGCCATTAAAGGCCCTATAAAATCTCGAGTCTAAATTCCATAGTCAACCAGAGTTATTATTCACTTGAGAAATATAAAAATTTTGAATAAATAGTAAATGAACTTATAATATTGAAATTCTTTCTCCAATAGACTCATTGGAATTTTTAACTTTTAAGGTATGCCATTTTTAGGTCCATCCGAGCACATCCCCAACCATTCCTTGCATAAACCTAACTATTATCACTATTCACTAGTTTACAACCTATTATGATTCATTTGTTTTGTTAAATCTTTTAATTATTTAATTTTCATCATTTTATGGACAACTAAATTTTTACAAGCAGTACTTACCCTTTTTAGCCATCATGTAATACCCCGATGTCTTAAAAACACTATTTATGGCTCAAAAGTACTGTTTATGAAATTGGGTTTCATGGGCATTACAATAGTTCATGATGAATTTATACCATAAAGATGTGTATATAGCCTTATAGCCGAATGGCCATTAGAGTATGTTATAGGTATATGTCATGTAATGCATGTGAACAAACATAATTGATGGCTTGTAAATGCTTTTATACAATATAAGCATGAGATGAGACATGAAGAATGAGGTATGTATGTATGTCAGGACAGAAGTGTGATTGTATCATATATGTATATTTGCATGTAATTATGCATCATGTTAGTTGAATGTTAGATGTTATGCATTTATAGCATAATGAGATGACATACATGAGAGATTAGGTATGGTATGAGATAAAAATGTATATTGATGTTTGGTATGCCTTGGCTGAATGAGATGTGCAATTATGAGCACGAGTGTGTAGCATAATGTGTGTAGGTGAATTTTTTGCCTACTAAGATATACAGATAAAATTATAAAAGTGTTCAAGTATAATGTTTTGGTGTTTGAAGTCATATACGTATATGTGTAATAATATATGCATAAGGTGGAAGCATATGTCCAAGTATGTAAGCTTGAATGTTTATAGATAAAGTGATTTAGGCATGAAATGAGAGCATAGCACAAGTGTATGTTTTTAAGTGTAATGGTCGAATAACTTTATTAGCTTCTAATGCATGCATATGCTTTAAAGTGAACATGTGAAATTGATCATGAGATGTCGATTATATGCATATAAGCATATGGTGATGATGATATGAGTGAGCGATCAATGCATGTAACCTTGTGCTTAATCATCGAAATATGGATTATGACACAATATTTCTAATATAATTAATTTTAATGATGCAAAGATAAAAATAAGTTACCTTAAGCCTTAATATGATGGTGTAATTAATAACACATAAAGATAACCCATATGACTAACAACGTAGATATGGATAAGTTGACTGGACAACTAAGGATGAATAGGAGCAGCTAGGGCACTTCAGTGCTGTGATATTGATCTACGAGTCCACTTTTAATCTCACCCTAAAGACCAATATATTTTTCTTAATCTTCAAATCTATGCTTGTATAGCAACTATTCAGACCCCATAGGGCAGCTGCACATTTTTATTCGGGTATAGCCATCGTTCAGGTCCATTAGGGTCACTATACATCTATGATGGTGCCACAACTGTTTAGGTCACACAGGGCTATTGCATACTTTTATGCATGTACAACCACCATTTAAGTCGATTAGGATCACTATATATCTATGTTGGTGTAGTAGTAGTTTAGGTCCAAATATGGGCCACTGCACATAATGATCCCGATATCTAGTGGAATTGTGTTCTCATAAATATGGGTGTTGTAAAGAGAAATAAATAGACATATAGAAAGAACTTAAATAGTATTTTACATATAATATATGGTTTTTGTCATGTAAGTGATGAATAGAATAAAATATGCAATATCTATCTAATATATGACCATTTTATAGCATGATAAAATGACATGTAGTATGTTGTATATAAATATGCTCACTATGTACAATGATTTTTTGATGCTTCATAATCCATATACATAGGAGAAATGATATTATGTTTACCATAAGTTGTATTGGCTAGATCTTATGTAATAAAGCACGATTATATATGGCATTATGCAAAA
>CANXYI010789105.1:0-10132 GCA_948208565.1 Hura crepitans | reverse complement strand
ATGTACAAGTGAATGTATAGGTTATGCTTATACATAGGTATATATATGTATTGAAAATAAAGTGTGACATAAAATGATAATTATAATTGGAACGTAACTATTAAACAAGTATGAAAAGGAGCAAGTAGTTATAGATGGCCGGACATATAATGGACTAGTAATACCAACTTATGTGAGTAGCATGATAACGATTAATGGAAGTGACCAATGTGTGTTATGTAACTTGTAAATGAACATGTATGATGTAATATTTATAAAATGCCATGAAATGAACAAAATTGTCATTATAAGTAATGTAAGCATCAAGTGTTAACAACAAAATTTGGAATGGGCCACATATGATAGATAGTTCACTAGATAGTTTGGCCGGTTAACTAAGGGATAGCTTACCCATTTCCCATGATAGTATTAAGACCTATGTGGTTAAAAGACCCATGTGGTTAGAACTTGAGAGCTATATGGTCAGGATTTGAAACCTTTGTTGTTAGAATCAAAACCCTTAGGTTTGTATTTATTTAATTATATTAGATCATCACATATTGATATCTAGTTACCTAGTTGGTACAGTAGCACAGAGGTCTTAGAAGTGGAAAATTGCACAATTAAGGGTAAATAGACACATAAGGAAGAATTAAACCCGACACCTATAATTAATTATGAAATAATAACTGCAATAGATTAATTGGAGACAATATAGGTAATAGTAAAGCTAAAAGATAGAAACATAAATGAAAGCTTAGATCCATATATGGATATAAATGCATGAACTAATGTGTGCATGTTTTATTGAATACTTTACAAAGCATATTGCTTAGCGCACCATATTTTCTTGATGCGTAGGTTATAGATAGCTTTAACATCACCTCTGAGCAATAGTGCAATGTACTCGAATAGCCTCAAATTGGTATAATATATTTTCCTTTTTGTGTGATGTATTATTAGTTGGTGGGACTCATAGTTATAGTGGTAGGGTGTGGGTATAGTACACTAGTCCGTATACATAGCTTACTTAAGTACTGGGTTCATGTAAATTAATGGACAATATAAGTAGTACATTATTATCACATGATGTATGATTATTATTGAATGATAAGAAGATTGTAATACTTATTGTAATTGAAATGTGGCTGATAATGATATCTGTTGACTGATGAAGTTAGAGGGTTAGAAGGACCTAGGATAAAGAGTTAAGGTTTAAAAATTTTATAAAAGTTTTGTTTTCATAAGTTTATTTTAGGAGATATTATCGAACAATCTTTATGCTGCTGAAATTGACATATGAAACAATAACAATGTGAAAACATATATGCATGATATTTGTTTCAAAGTTATTCATAGGCCCCCGATGCTTATGAGGTAAGCTCGTATAAGAAAATAGATCAGTGATGGTAAAATAGGTTAATGTGCGATCTCTTATTCAGGTTATCAACAGTTTAGGTAGGAAGTGTCATAATGTGCCATCTCTCATTCAGATTTAGCTAACGCATTGGGTGAGGGGTGTCACACTAGGTGGTATCAAAGCTTAGTTTAGGTATTCCTAGGCTATATATAAGTGCCATTAGGTTATATATGTACATGTATCACACGAGCATTGCACTACTTAAGGCTATTGATTGTTTCTTGATATAGTTGAAAGATGAGTGATCAGAGGTCACTTACTGGTGCTGAAGAGCTAGAGAGCCATGCCTCTAATATAGTATAGAAGCTAGCAAGCTCTGTAGCTACTACACTTAGTGATGTTGCAAAATTAATGCCCGTACAGTTAACACCTTTTGTGTAACTTGCATGGCCAATGCATGTACAACCAGCATTAATACAATAGATTGTAGAGGTGCCCAAGGAGGTGGCAATAGTAGTTACTCCTCCTCTACCACTACCAGCACAGTAGCCACCAGTACCATAGGCCCTCTAGAAAACTTACCTAGAACATGTGAAAAAGATAGGGGCACTTGACTATGTAGGTTTAGATAGAGATGACTCAGTTGTTGTAGAGTACTAGCTAGAAAGAATAGAAAGAATACTAAAGCAGCTAAAGTGCACACCTGAAGAGTGCCTGATCTATGCCACATCCTTATGACTAGAAGAAAGGTTTATTTTGTGGTAGATGGTCTTAGAGAGGCAACTAGTAGTAGAGATTACTTGTGATTTACTTTTTTGAGAATTTAAAAAGAGGTGTATTACTAAAGGCTACCTAGAAAAGAGAAGGCAAAAATTTCTACACCTAAAGCAAAGAAGCATACTAGTATTAAAGTATGAGAAGGAGTTTGCCTAGCTCAATAGATATACAATAGCACTTGTCCCTACAAAAGAAGAGAGGTGCAAAGGATTTAAGAAGGGCCTTAATTCAGATATCATAATATAGGTAACTGTGAATTAAATTTGAGAGTTTTCTACCCTAGTTGCAGTAGCATTTACTATGGATGACATATTGAAGGAAAATCAAGAGAACTTTTAGAAGAAAAGGTCATTCATAGTTGGTTAGACTAATTTAGCACCTTAAGTCAACAATAGATAAAGAAATGGCCTCAATACTTTAGCACCACAAAAGTCAATTCTTGCTCAAAGATTAAGCCTAGTGGGGCAACTTTGATTTAAGTAATAATAGAGGCTGACCACTAGTGCTTTACCCTCCATAGCTAAGAGTGCATTACTAGTATATGGCACATGTGGTAGAAGGAATAAAGGCATATGTTTGAGGTCTATTCTAAAAGCATGTTACAGGTGTGACTTTAAAGGCCACTATCAGAAAGAGTGCTCAATAAAGCCAGATATCAATGACTCATCCAGACTCAAGGCTTCTTCACCTACTCTAACTAGGAGTCAGAAGGAATGTAAAGCTAAAAAAGTATGTACTAATCAAAGGCCCTCGCAAAAAGTAGCCAAAGGACCGAGGTGAGAGCTCCAGCTTGCCAGTATGTGATTAAGGCTAGAGAAGGGACAGACTCTCCTAATCTGATAGCTGGTACATTTCATTTCTTTGACTCCCATATTTTTACACTAGTAGATCTAGGATCCATAAACTCTTACATATGTACTATAGCAACACATGATAGAGGCCTTCGGTCTGAACCATTGATACTAAAATTTTGGTTAGCAACCCGATAGGGCAACACATAATAGTAAACTGATTATACAAAGATTGTCTATTATCTATTCAGGGATATTTTTTTCTCGATGACTTAGTTAAGCTACCCTTTAATGAATTCAATGTTATATTGGGAATGGATTAGTTATCCAAACATCATGCCATAATAGACTGTAGATGGAAGAGGCTCAGTCTTTAGACAAAAGAAGGAGAGGAAATTATAGTAGTAGGTAAAAAACTAATTTCTTATCCAGCATGATTTTAGTGGCAGTCACAAGAAAGTTGATTGAGAAGGGTTATCAAGCTTACCTGGTAGATATAATTGATATCAAATAGGCAAGATTCAATGTTAGCTAGATACCAATAATGGTTGAATTCTCTGATGTTTTTCTAGATGAACTACTAAGGTTGCTACTAGAACTTGAGATAGAGTTCGCCACTAATGTATATCTAGGCAAAGCACTAATCTCAATAACTCCCTATAGGATGGCACTTGCAAAATTGAAAGAATAGAAGGTGCAACTATAGGAATTGTTAGTTAAAGGGTTTATTAGACCTAGTGTCTCACCCTAAGGAGCACTAGTACTATTTATAAAGAAGAAAGATGGCTCATTATAGTTATGCATAGATTACTAACAACTTAACAATGTAACTATGAAGAATAAATATCCATTGCCCAGAATTGTTGATCTATTTGGCCAGCTAAATGGATCTAATGTCTTCTCAAAAATTGACCAATGATCTGAGTATCATCAGCTAAGAATAAGGTAATCTGGCATTTTAAAAATATCTTTTTGCACTAAGTATGGACATATGAATTTTTAGTGAGGCCATTTGGGATAACAAATGCTACTACAGCATCCATGGACTTGATTAATCGAATATTTTGACCACACCTAGACTAGTTTGTGGTGGAATTCATAGATGGCATTTTGCTGTATTCTAAAAGTAGAGGAACATGAGCAGCACCTAATAAGCTTAATCAAAGAAAAGAAGCTAACTAAACATAAGATTAAAGTAGATAGATGCCTATGTTACCATAACAAACTCTATGTACCTGACATAGAGAACATCAAGAGGTAGATATTGTAGGAAGTACACATATGCTATACATCTAAGGAGTATAAAGATATACCCAGATCTAAAGCAGTATTATTGGTGGTTAAGAATAATGAGAGAATTAGCATAACATGTGACTAGATACTTCACCTACAAGTAAGTGAAATCCAAACACCAAGTTCCTTTTAGATTATTGCACCCTATGGCAATACCAGAATAGAAATGGGAATGAGTCTCCATGGATTTCATCATAAGACTACATATGACAAGGAACAAGTGTGATGTATTATAGGTGATCATAGAGAAGTTGATTAAGACATACCACTTTATCCTAGTAAAGATGGACTACTCCTTAGATAATTTAGCATAGCCATACATTGATGAAATTGTCAAAAGTTGATTAGGACCAAAGATTCACATCTAGATTTTGGAAGAAATTGCTTGAGGCCTTAGGTACCCGACTGACCTTTAGTACAACATTCCACCCACAGATATACAATCCATCAAAACAAGTGATCAAGGTATTAGAAGACATGTTGAGAAGCTATACTATTGAGTTTAAGGGCAATTGGGGCATATATTTGTCATTAGTAGAGTTCACATATAATAACAGCCACCAGGCAAGTTTAGGAATGGCACCTTATGAAACACTATGTGGGAGAAATTATAGAACACTAATATGCTTAACAGAGTTAAGAGAAACAAAGCTAATTGGATAAGACTTAATTAGAGATATGGAAGAAAAAGTTAAGACTATTAGAAACCGACTAAAATTAATAACAAATAGGAAAAAATCTTATGTTGATATGAAAATAAAACCTATGGAATATGAAATAAGAGACAAAGTCATTTTGAAAGTGTCACCATAGAAGAAAATACTCTTATTTGGGAAAAAGGGCAAGTTAAGCCCTAAATTCATTAGACCATATGAGGTAGTGGGATAGGCTAAACTAGTAGCCTATACGTTTGCATTACCACCTAATTTATAACAAATCCATAATGTATTTTATGTGTCAATGCTGAGAATGTATAGATCAGTTTTGTCACATGTGTTTTCTATGGAAGAGATATAGATATAGTCAAACCTATCATATGAAGAACAACCCATCCAGATCCGTACCCGTGAAGTGAATGAACTACATAACAAGACATTGCCATTAGTGAAAAAGTTATGAAAACACCATGAGTCATAAAAGGCAACATAAGGGAGCAATACCCATAATTATTCACACTATGTAAATTTCTAAGACGAAATTTCTTAAAAGGGGAGGATTGTAATAGTTGTGAATTTTTGGTTTCATGAATAGTACCTCATAGGGTAGGAATGGTGTTTCCTGAGTAATCAGGTCACATTATGTTTCTTGAGTAATTGGGTCATAGTGGGGAAGCCAAAGGGGAGTAAAACTTTTAGTTGAACTAATGAATCATTTTACGTTGATATCTAGTGAATAGTGACTTTAGTTTACAACATGCTAGGAATTGCATGGGATTTGCTTGAACATACCAAAAAATAACATACCTTAAAGAAAAAAAATCTAAATAATCTAGTGGTGAAGGAATTGGAATTTTGTAAGGTTGTTTGATATTTAAATAAAATTTCTTAAGTACATGAATGAATAGTTAACATAGTTCCTCTTTGAATTTGGGCTCGAGATTTTAGAGGTCCTTTAATTGAGAAAGCCATTAATTTTTGGCACTAAAACCATTATTTTTGGAGACTCCTATGAATTATGTTATATTTTTAAAGATTAAAAAGAATATAGGATTAATCTAGGCTGTTTGATCGCCATGTGGCATGGTTAAGACTGTCCATCATCTTAATATAAAAGGTATAATCACATGTGTGTGTATATGGTAAAAATAAGTCGTTCTCCTCCCTAAAACACCCTAAACCTGATGCCATTTTATGCTTCTCTCTCCTCCCCTTTTTCTTCCATTTCTCTCTCGAAAAACACTAAAAAGTCACAAATTTTACATGAAAATTGACCTTTTTAACATGTAGAGCTCGATTGTAGCCTTAGTTTTATGAAGAATGAAGCTTTTAAGGAAGAAATAAAGCTTAAAAAGTTTAGGATTTTGAACCCTTAAATTGAACCCGGCCTCAATTCGAAAAATGGGTATTTCTTTCCTAGGAAACTAGATGCATTCTAGATCACAATTATTGTTTTAGTTTTGAAATTAGATATCAACATATATTTTTATGAAATTTTCTAATTTTTAACATATTTTGGAATTTAGAGAACAGGTAAGAGCATGAGAACTAAGGCAAAGAGAGGTCGTAGGATTGATAACACATCTCTATAAGTGTATTCGATAAAACTTATGCCTATTTCCTTAAATTAATTGATTTCCATATTAAAAGCATTTTAAGGTTTAGATAAATTTAGTGTAACCTTTAATTGGTCACTAGGGTATTTTAGCATTTAGAGATTGATAATTAAACTCACAAAATGGAAAATAGATGAAAAACAAACAAATTACGGAGAATGGAAAATGGGAACCTAATATGGAAAATGTAGGGATGTAATGGTAATTTATCAAATTGTTTTATAATAGGTGTACATTGGACTATAATGGCCTAAATTGAATAAGCATGAGTTGTATTAGGATCTATATTAAAGACAACATGAAATAATAGAGGCAATGTATATATAAGGTATATGTACATGTGAATGTATGGGTTATGCTTATACATTGGTATATACATGTATTGAAAATAAAGTGCAACATAAGGTGGAATTTATAATTAGCACATAACTGTTAAATATGTGACACTCCTTACCCAGTCCATTCACCTAACATGACTAAGATGTGCAACACATAACATGCTATCTAATCATATAACATTTAATCAAAACTTATAAACATTTAATCAAACATCTTTAAAAACAAAAAATGTGAGTTTTCAAAAACTGAGTTACATATTCAATAATTTGAGAATCGTCATGCAAAAATTTCAACAACATAATGGTTGTACTAGGCATTATCTCAAATTTTTAAATAGTAACCTATGTTAATAAAAACACTTCTATAATATTTTCTCATTCAAACTCCAACAATGTGATCCTTCTGATCACTCCAATCAATTTTTACCATTAATATAGCCTTAACCTCACAAAGAGATGTCAAGCATGTATTAAACCATTCAAAATAGTTTATAATAGGATTTACAAATGATATACAAGCTTAATTAACAAAATATTATAGTTTAGGCCTAAGAATAATTACATCTATAGTAAGAGTGCCTTCCTAAGTCTATACATTCAATAATTTAATTACATACATCACAACGATACCAAAATATTGGCCATTTCTTCTATGTCAAGATGTGCCGAGGCTTGGGCTCAATAATTCTTTTGACCTATACTTTGCAAACAAAATGATAGAATAAGCATTTTACTTAGTGGTGAAATCAAAGTAATTCATGTATTATGTTACTTCATAATAAATATAACCAATATCTATCTTTTATAAATGCTACATAGCCATGTACAAATTAAGTAATAACATAAAAATCACTTAAATCACATTTAAACATAATTCATGCCTTTTACTTACAAGTATATCAATTTTATTTATAAAAGAGAATTCATTATTAATCTTTCATATGTCATTATTATTCAGTTTATAATATCATTGTTATTCACTCATATGGCCAAAACACAAATCCTACAAACCTGAAGGTCTATCTACCAAAGTTGATCCGAAGATCAAACATAACATGATAGCCATTATGACCATTTATGAACTCAAAGTTCATCTATTAATATGGATCCAAAGATCAAACATATGTAGACCTTTGGGTAAAACTAAAAATGGACTTGTCACCAAAACATCAAAAATACACTGTAGCACCTAAGCAGCTGCTAACATACTCCTAGTTGACTAGTCAACCTATCTGTCTAAGTTGTTAAGCATATGGGCTATCAAGCAAGTTTATTTTAGTTACACTGACTTAAGTAGCTTAAATGTGGCTTTTACTTATGATAAGGTTAATATTTGGCAACATAAAAAAAACTTAGTGTAGTTATCATTTTATTAAAAGTCATAAACATCATTTTAGTCTAATACAATATTCAAGTGCTTACATATACACACATGTTGCCATACAAGTTCAAAATTGACATATCTAACTCAATTCCACCATATCATGATCATTTTCAAGGAATTAATGATGAAAAACCTTTTATACGCAACTTAAAAATTTTTACATTGAGTATGGTTCATTATGTCCGTTTCAGCCATTAACTTATCTCATAAACAAACTTTATTTCTTTATATTATATACTGTAAGAGTAAGCATATACAACCCAAATTTTTATATATGATAACATACAAACTCATACATACTTGCATTTTCTAATATCTTGCATAACATAGTCACTCAAGCCATAAAATCATGATTATATACATAATATGTCATTTACCCTATATATCATCTCTTTTGGTGCATAAAAACACATCACACATACACAAAATCCTTTAAGACCATTTGGCCACCTCACTTGCAAGCACCAAATCATGCTTATTCTATAAAGTTTCATAAATATATCAATTTACATACCTTATTATAACCTTATCATACCAAATATAAATGAATTCCAACACATACACCTCATGGAGCACATATAAAACCATTCGGCCCCTAAGGCATTCCCACATTCCATAACAATACTTCCAACTCTTATGCATCATACACTTCATACATATTATGTATGCCTCATATATGTCAATTCAAGTAACAAAGTACACAATTTAACTATATTTACTCATTAATTATACAAAACTACCTTAAATTTATGTTATGCATAATTAAGGCATACATGATTATTAATGAAATAAATCAATTTCACTTAGCAAAGTGACCACAATGCGACCATGAAGACTGCTCACACCTTCATTTTTCCTTTGTCGCGTGTCTTGTCCAATTCCTCAACTACTTATTACAGATTCGATTTTTGAAGAATCTTATAAAATTATACGATATCATAAAATTAAAAAAGACCACATTTTTCAACTTTTAAGTGCCTATTAAATAAGGGAAAATGTTGATTTTTCAAAATTCTTAACCGATCAAAAAATGGACACTATTCATCCAACTTGAATTCTTTGATTTTCCTTCAATTTTATATGAAAAACCTCTTAATTATGCATTTAGAGGCCTTGGTTGATTGTTTTGATGATGGGATGCATGGATTTTTTACTTAAAATATAAGAATAAAATATGAAAATTGGAGAAATTTCCCTCTTTTATGCCATCGAGTTTGAGAGAGAGAGAGGGTGAGTGGGTGTTTTATGAGTTTTGACCCAAAAAGTAAAAATTTTTTACCTACTTATAGTTTTTGAAATTTTATTTTTTTATGAATTAATTAATTTTTTTCTCCCTAAATTTAATTTTTTTGTTCAAATTAATTTAATTATGTCTCTACATGCTCTAAAAACCCTAGCTCAAAATCAAAAGAAATCGAATTAAAAAGTAAATTTTACATGTCTCAAAATTTAAATAAAATATTTTTCGACCTCTAAAAATTTTGATTCTAACACCATTAGACTTGTTGGAATTTTTGAGTATCAAGTGGTATAAGTTTTAGAATTTTCTAAGTAACTTTGAAAATTATTTATGCTTTAGCTTTGCCTTGATCACTATTCACAAAACACTGCCATAAAAACTTTATTAGCATTTTTAGCCAATCAAATGAACTCCGATTGATTTCAAAATTTGCCCAAAATTATTTTATGACTAATAATTTCATTCACTAACTTTAGTGTAACTCGAATCTCAAGAGTACTATTGATATTAGGAAAGTACTATTCATAAGCATCGGGATTTTTTAGTCGTTATGTTACTTCCCCTCTTAAAATAAATGTTGTCCACAACATTACCAATTTCAAACAAATATGGATATTGCTCATGTAGACTCCTAAGTGTCTTCCTCCATTCCATAGTGCTTCTAAACAAATTTCACCAATGGGATTGTCTTATTTCTC
>CANXYI010788971.1:0-12413 GCA_948208565.1 Hura crepitans | reverse complement strand
AAAAAAACAAAAATAAAGAAAATGAATTTTAGGACCCAGTCCAAGTATTTTTATCTTATAATTAATGATTTTATTTTTCTTTTTGAGCTGTCTGTGTTTCTTGGTTAAAACCATACGCCCACCAACTATGAATTTTGGATGCATATTAAAATAATTAACTGAAGATTGATTTTTTTTCTTTTTTATATTTTTAAACATTTTTACATGATACGATTAGCTACGATAGTTAAAATTTATTTTTGAATTTTACGAAAAAGATAATATTTATTTTTATATTTTTTTATATAAAAAAAACTCTTGTAATAAATTTCAATGTCAGAAAAAAAAATTAAAATTTTCAAAATAAATAAGTTTTGTCTCTGAAATTTAAAAATAAATAGATTTTACCTTTAAGTAATAAAAATTTAAGAGAAAAAACGACTAAAAAGGATAATTTGTATCGATTTTGAAAATTTAGAAATAAAAATTGATTAAAAAAATAATTAAAAAGTAAATATTATTTATTTTGAAAAGTTTAAGGATAAATTCTGACATTTGCTCTATTAAAAAAAAAAAATCAGTTATGTAGAACTCATGTTTACATGAAATGTTTATTTTTTTGGGTTTAATTAGTTTTATTGTTATTAGCAATATAGTATAATTATATTTAAATTTAATTCTCATTGAAAATAATAATATCTTAATGGATTAACGTAAAAATTTGTCATCATATTTTACGAAATATGCGAAAAATGTCATTAAATTATTTTTTTAAAATTTTGCCATTGTACTTTCAAAATGATCAAAAAGAATTCTTAAAAAACATGATGATCAATCATTAATTGTCACACATTATGGATTTTATAAATAAATTTTGTCTATTTCAATAAATTTAAAAAAAATTAATCATTTTAAAAATTATAAAAATATTTTCTAATTATTTTGAAAGTATAATTGTAAAATTAAAAAAAAAATGTTGAGTAGTATTTTTCTACTTATTTCTTAAAGTGTAACGAGTAAAGAAAAAAAAATAATATAATTCGAATTTGTCTAGAATTCTTTGTTCCTCATTATGTAAAAATTTAATCATAAAAAAATGCACCACCTTCTTTTTCATATAATTTTGGAAAAAGACTTGCTTTTTGTCGATACTTGTCGGCTTAGTAAATTAATCATAATTTACCACTCAAGAATTATATTTATGTTTTTTTTCCTTTTTCTAATATACATGATTGACACGATGTAATTATCAAAGTAAATTGTTTATATTGATATTTCTTTGGAAAAATCTATTTACGAGTTCTTAAACTTTTATATTTTTTTATATTAAATTTTTATGTTTAAAATTTTATATATTTATTTACTTTCAATTTTAATTATATTAAGTTCTTATTTATCAAAATTAATATTATTTTTTTTTAAATTTAATCACATTAAGCAATTAAAATTCGGGTGTTCAAAAATTGCTATCATTACTTCAATTTTCAATAAAAAGGCAATCATCATGTATTTTTTTTTAAAATGTAATTTTAGTTAAATTTCATAGTTTTTAAAAAATATAAGTCATCAATTTCTTATGTATTTTTTTAATTTAATTTATTTGACACGGTACATGGATAAATTTAATAAGACGAGTTATATAAGGATTTACGGTTATTAAAATTAAAAGTAAAAAGATTAAATGTTAGAAAAAATTTAATATAAAGACTTAATGTAGAAAAACGTAGAAGTTTGAAAATCTAAAAATATTTTTTACCTATTTTTTTTTTCTAAAAACACTTACATAGAAATAATTCATTTCTAAAACTTCATTTCATTGTCAATGCATGGATTTTCATTTTTTATTTTTTATATAAAAAATTGTAAATATAAATATATGTTTTGTGTCTAAAATATGTAGAAGGAGTTAAGTAACAAATACATGTAATTTTCCAATTCGTCAAAGTTTTCTGTAATAAACTCCAATTTTGAGAGGCTGACTCTAATTTACTTCTAAAGAGAGAAAAACAATTAAGAAATGTAAATCTCCTCATAAATTAACTTAAAATTAGGGTATATGAGTCTTTGATGAAATAAAAGTAGATTAAGGTCGAAATTTATCACCGTACTTTATAAAATAAGTAAAAAAAATGATTTTGTATTATTTTTTCTTTTATTTTACTATCATACTTTGAAAATAGTCAGAAAATATTTTTATAATTTTTAAAATTGTCTTTTTTACCTTTAAATTTATTAAAATTGATAGATTTTATGTGACAGTTAATAATTAATCAGCACGTCTTTTAATAGTATTTTTTGACCATTTTAAAAGTATAATAGCAAAATTAAAAAAATAATTTAATAACATTTTTTACTTATTTCATAATGTACGATGACAAATTTTAAACATTAGCCTAATAAAAGTTACTATGATTGTCTTTAAATTCACAAAAATAAAGTAAACGGATATCCGCATGCAGTAACATTTTAAAAGCAATAAAAATTGATTCGAATAATCTCATAATCATATCAAGTATTCATACGGCTATGATCTGTTTTGTCGGACATACAATCACAAATCAATTAATAATCATTGGATCTATACTTTAATAACACGTAAATAATAATGAAAAACTTGTTACAGTAAGTGATTTTTTTAATCTAAGTTAGCGCTTATGTATCATTTTGCTATTGCTCACTATTAATTTCATTTGTCACGTCTAATTTCTATTCCAAAAATGACATTTTTTGTATAAAAATTATGCATTTAATGGTAATTTAAAAAAATTATTAGTGATATGTACCGATAAACACGCAAATATTGATAGTATACTTTACCTTTGTGCCATTGAAATTAACTAATTTCATTATTTATTAATAACATATCGCATGACGAATGATAATTAAATCAAATTTAAAATTTAAACATATCGATACGATATATTTAATTTTGAGTAAATTAGTTCAATTTTTTAGCCTTTATAAAGCATGATTTTTTTAGTGTTTACGGATTGGATATTATTTTTAATATCAATTATTTTTAATAATGTGTTTTAATAGTAACAAATTTGTCAGTTTTAAAACTTAAAAGACAAAATTTATCAATGTGAAATTTAAAACAATAAAGTATATTTTATTAAATTTAAAGATAAATTTGCCCTTTTTAACATATTTTAAATTGCACAACCGTTCAATTATTTAAAACATTATTTATTTATTTTGGTTGTGAATATTTTAAAATTTTATGTATGGGTAATAGCCTACTTTGCAGTAAAAAAAAAAAAAAAAAGTCTACATTGCAGCTGTAAAGTTACATCCTGCAGTTGCGCGTAAGCTATCAGAAAAAAGCTTTAAGCACATTGACCATTGACTAATCACTTAGCAGCCTACTTTACGAATGAGCATTCGATCGATTTGATTTAAAAGTCGATAAAAATTAAATATATTAAATTTTTTATAAATAATAATTGAATCAATTGAATTTAATTAAAAAATTGAATTGAATCAATCGAATTTTTTAATAAATCGAATCGAATCAACCGAACTAACTAAACTTTTTATATATTTTATTTTTTTTGCATAAAAACATCAAAACGACATCGTTTTAGGATAAAATTATGTAATTTTAAATATTCAAAACGACGTAGTTTATGATAGTTCGATCGATTCAATTTATTCGATTTTTCACTATCAAAACCGAAAACCGAACAAACCGAAAACCGAACAAATCAAAAACCGAATAAATCAAATCAAATAAATCGAAATAATCATCGATTCGATTTTCCTCACCCCTAGCGTGCTCCTGTAGGAGTTTGGAACATTAAAATCAAATTGAAATTCTATTTAATTAAATTTATTTGATTTACTTTTTAAAAAATTCGATTTATTTAATTTAAATTTTTATTAAGAAAATTAAATTAATTAAAATTTTTAATTGAAGTCGTTTGCATTTAAAATGACATTATTTTATATTAAAATGACTTTTTTTACTTTTTATATATAAAAATAAAAATATATAAAGTTTAATTTATTTGATCCGATTTTATAAAAAATTTTGCTCATTCGATTCGATTTTTCCTACATAGCTTAATTGATTCAGTTATTTTTTAAAAATAATTCGCTCTCTTTAATTTTAACGATTTTTATATTGAACAAACCGAATATTTACACGTATACTTCTCTATGCTAAAGTCTAAAGGGAGATAAATTTATTTATTTATTATACTTAATATAAGTTACTGGTATTTATTTACTTTTTTCACTTAATTTTTTATATCCATTATTTATTTATTATACTCGCATATTTTTTTCATTAATTTCAATACTCTAAATTAAATTTTTATATATATTTTTTTATCATTGAAATAGAACTATATAATTGTAATTAAAATAAAGAGTTAGTCATATTAGTATTGGCTTTTGAATTAACATGAAGGAATTAAATAAATCAAAATTAGAGGGATAAAAATTAAATCAATTCATTTTAATTTAATCCATCACGATCCAACTATTCGACTTATTTGTCATTTATAAATTTAAAATTAAATTTATAGAGAGCTGATAAAGAAAAAAATAAATATAATGAACAATTTGAAAAAGGAAAATAGATTTAAAGACTAAATGAAAAAACAACAACTGTAAATTAAATTCATATAATAATATAAATTACTTAAAATTAAAATATTCATAGATAAAAATTTGACGAGAAATTTATTTTTTAAATATATTTGTTATTCATTATATATTTTTAAAATTTTGATATATAATTATATTGTTTTTGGAAAAAATAAATAATTTGATTGATCCAATTGGCTCCAATTAAATTGATCTAAACGTGACTCAATTAATTATTCAATTTTTTTATTGACTCAATTTTAAAAATATTGAAAAAAACATTAGTTAATAAATGTCTTTAGACAAATACTAAGTGTTATTTTTTTTTTTTGAACGTTTTCGTTTAAGTGATAAATGGCTGTTCAATATCAAACAATTTAAATGTCATTTTTTGAAAAATTATAAATTATCTTTTAAATTATAATTTTATTAACAATTAACCACTTAAATTAAAAAAAAATGGACGAATGAAGCTCTCAACTTCTTTGTTTTCAATTACGAAACTCTGTAAAAAAAAATCACTAAATTAACAATTTTATCAAATTGTTTTTAAATTTTTTTGAAAAATATGGAATTCAAATAATTTGGAAATGAGTATTACATGGTTATTTTTTTATATTAAATCAAATTAAATATAAAAAAAATACAAACATTTACAAACACATGCAATTAGGTCTCAAAAAAGAAAAAAGAAATCATAATTCCACACGCATTAAAATTTATTGATATTTAATAGATTGGATTGAATATAAAATATAATTTTTTAGGGATAATAAAAAAATAGTGAATATAGAAGACTGATTAAAAAAATAAAAGTAAACTTAAAATAATATATAAAAGTTGGTTTTTAGTGGTTGGGCCAGACAATTTAATGACCACATACATAACAACCCATTACGTTTAACATTTTCAAATTTATCTTTTCCTTTAAAAAAAAAATAAAACATTTTCAAATTTATCTTTTCTTTTTTTAAAAAAAAAGCATTTTCAAATTTAACATATTTTTGGTTGTGAGCTTTCAAAATTTTCATTTGTAACAATAAAAGCATTTCAATATTTTTCTTAATTCATCCGCCATTCGAAAAAGTCATTAGCTCGATTAATTCGGATTCGCTCGTACTGAACAAGCTCACAAAAAAAATAAAACGCTCATTTTTAAATATTTAAAAGTACTCTATTTTCAAAAATTAAATTCAAAATATTTGATTAAAAGAGAAGCGGCTCTCACTATCTCATCCCGCGGTAAAAGCATTTAATCTTTACAGGTAGAAAAATGAATTTATTTAATTAAGATTTTACTTTTTAACATTTTAAATGAAAATGATACAAATATAAAAATTAATGTCTTTCGTGTGTGTATGAAAGCTGTGAATTAATTAAAAAGTAGAGTTTGACTATTTTTTCGATTATTGATAATTTAATTTCTATTTTTACACCAAACGATATATTTATATAAAAATATTTATATATTCTCGATCTCATCCTTTTATATTAAAAGAAAATTTAATTACTTTACAAAATGTAATATGATAGGATTATATTCCATAAAGGAAATGGTAGCATCATATACTTGAGTTCTTAGCTATTGGTGGATTGAAGAAAAGTTTATCAATTATTTTACTTTAACTTTAGGCAAAAAAAAAAAAAGCTGAAATGGAATACAAATCTATATTTTTAATTTCATAGTAATTATAATTTATAGATTGTTATTTTAAAAAAAAATTAAATTATTTTTCTTTATTATTAACTCAACTTCATCACATTATCATAATATCTTAAATATAATTGGATTAAAAGCAATTTTTTCTCCATAAAGTTTACAAGATCTTTTAAATATTTTATCAAAAAAAATTTTAGATAAAAATTAGTTTTGTAGGATTGCTCGGCATGAATCCGAATTAGTAAAATTAGTGAATTTCGAATATCAAATAAATTATAAAAAAAATTAGTTTTATTTTGAAAAGCTTCATTTTGCAAAATGGAAGGTAAAATGGCCAAATAAATTATTAGTTAATTAAAAAAAATTATAGACTATTGCAATATTAACCAAAATTATGAATATATATATAAGTTGTTTTCAGTTTCCAATTAGTGCAAATCCAATTTGCTCTTTTTCTCTATTTGTTAAAAAAAGGAAAAAATAAATAAAATACAGTTATTAAAAAAATAAAAATAATAAAAAAAAGAGTCTCTTTTGACCACCACCATTACCACCTCCACCTCCCTCTGCCTCTCCCTCTCCCTCTTTCTTCTCTTCTTCCTCCTATCTTCTTCTTCATTTCTGGATATTTTATTTATATATCCATCGATGAACAGAGGAAAATCAGTAAAGCTTTGACCTTTCTTCAATTTTTTCTCTTTGAATTATCTCATGAAGATTTTTGTTCAGTAATTATCAACCAATGGGTGCCTGCTTTTCCACCATCAAAGTCAGTGTTTCTAGCAGCAATAACGCCACCTCAAATACAGTTCGCCACCACTGTAACCGGAAGAAGAACGCCCCCAAACCAACACCGCGGACGGCGAAAACAAGGACAACAACCACAAATAAACAATCTTCGAATAATACAAACAATAATGAGAATCCAAAGTTTAGACAACAACAAGCGCAGCAACAAAAGGTTAAAGATAAGCAGATTTCTAAGCGTCAGAGTGGGGTGATCCCCTGTGGTAAGCGCACGGATTTTGGGTATGATAAAGATTTTGATAACCGATACACGATCGGGAAATTGCTGGGTCATGGTCAATTTGGTTACACCTATGTTGCTATTGATAAGGATAATGGAGATCGCGTTGCTGTCAAGAAAATTGAGAAAAATAAGGTATTCTCTTAAATTTTTACGAGTTCTTGTGGGTTATATGGTTTTAATTGGTTATTTATGAATTTGGTTTTTGAATGGAGTATTCAGATTCCTTTTGTGGCAATAAAATGTATTTGACTTGGGGTTGTATTCTAACTAGTTGTTGTCTGGTCAATGGGGTGTAAGGGAAATCTACAGAAAGACACTTTTTTTTTTTTAACTTACTGTTGCAATTTATGGCTTTGATGCTAAAGATTCTGTTTCTGGAGTTGGATTTTGATAATGGATAACGGACATGGTATCTTTGAAGTGTGCTTTTGTTGTTAGGTGGATTCATATTTTCTTATTTGTCTTTCTTAATGATGATATCTTTTTGCTTGAGAATCATTCTAGTACCTAGTTGTATTTGGTGAGTTGAGGATTGGTGTCCAATTAATTGGTTTTACTAGCTTCTTATGGTATCGAAGCTCGCCTTGGCAGTAAAGTTTGTTGCTTTTCTGTGTTTCTCATCTTAGAGTTTGGGCTTGAATCTGCTAACCTGCGTTGCTTTATTGTTCTCAATGATGTTAAATTAGGAATCTCAGGCTCTGTGCCTTTTGTAACATAGGTAGTGTTTTGAAGGCGTGTATTGTCCTTGGCCCTATTCAATAAACAAGAAGAAACTTTTGCTTTGAAAACACAAATATGGTTTTAGATCTGTGTATCTCATCTTCAACACAGGTGTACTTTCTATCATGGACCCGTGAAAAATTTCAACAATTTTCTTAAGTTTTGTTTTGTTTATTTATTTTTGTTTCTTAGAGCCTCCAAATCCATTGAGGTTCCCTATAAGGTCTCTGTTGCTTATCCAGTGAGGCAATATGCGGTTCTTGAACTATTTGTGATTATGTTCAGCATGCTTGAAAGCCTACGAGGGGATTGTCACTGCTTTCAGCTTGTATAGAAAGATAGTGCTTTTTTTGTTCATCCTCTAGCAGATGTTTTCATGCTATTTTAAATCTCATCTCTGCATTTTTATATTTTTAACTTAGATGGTTCTTCCTATTGCTGTGGAGGACGTAAAGCGAGAGGTTAAGATATTGCAGCAGCTTACAGGCCATGAGAACGTAGTTCAGTTTTATAATGCGTTTGAGGATGATTCTTATGTATATATAGTAATGGAGTAAGTTCGGGCTATAGTTTTCTGTTTTTCTAATTCTACGTTTTTCTTTTTTTAACTGATACATGCATCTCCATGCTATATACTTCAAAAAAGAAAAACATTATATACAACTGATTTCCCTTGAAATCTTCGTTTGCTTTGCTCCCATTTTTCAGTATTTTCCACATTTATTTTACGGTCTCTTTATATTGTCTTTCATTAGGCTTTGTGAGGGTGGCGAACTGCTGGACAGAATATTGGCCAAGTAAGAATTATTTGTCACTGCAAACTTATTTTCTCATCTACATTTGCTGCTTCTTACTGATAACATTCATTGTGTAAAATTATTAAATATTTTTGGTATATAGTCATCCTTATCTCTTATTAATTTTCTTAAATCAGGAAGGACAGTCGTTACTCTGAGAAGGATGCAGCAGTAGTTGTACGACAGATGCTCAAAGTTGCTGCTGAATGTCATTTACATGGGTTAGTGCACCGTGACATGAAACCAGAGGTGTAGTTTAGTTTATCCTTCTGTATTGCATGCTTGGTATTCAGCATATTCAGATTCATGCTTCTTAACAATGACTGCCTTATTTTTCTTGCCTGCAGAATTTTCTTTTCAAGTCAGCCAAGCAGGATTCACATCTGAAAGCCACAGATTTTGGATTGTCAGACTTCATAAAGCCAGGTGTGAATAGTGTGCTAATGCACAGAGAGAGATAGAGGGATACATGTACACTTATACACTTGAGTCTTTGAGCTCTGATTAAAATTTCAGAGAATCCAATCAGAAACTGCTGGATTAGTAAATCAGTTTCCAATCAAATGCAGGGAAGAAGTTCCAAGATATTGTTGGCAGTGCTTATTATGTAGCTCCTGAAGTATTAAAGCGGAAATCTGGACCCGAATCAGATGTCTGGAGTATTGGCGTTATTACATACATTTTGCTCTGTGGGAGGCGGCCTTTTTGGGATAAGACTGAGGATGGTATATTTAAGGAGGTGCAGTACAATCTTTATAATTGGATACCTGCCTTTTTTTTCCCCTTTCTGTTTCAATTTTTTTCTTCCTGTCTGTCACTGGAATATTGGTGTGCAAAGGTTTTGGGAACCAAAGTAGAATTTATGCCTGTATTTGAACTACACCGCTTTTTCACGACTAAACCTTTTGCTTTTTATCTCGTGAATTCGGTATCAATGCTTCAGTTATCAGTTTGTGTGTTTGAAAAAAGTAGACATTCCTATCATCCTCTGTATTATGATATCTCAATTTTCTTGTAACTTATTAGGTTGCTGACTGTTTATGTATCACATTTCAGTTTCCTACCAATTGGATTGAACGATGCCCTTTTTATTTGACATTATTAACATTTTCTTTCTTCAAACTACTGAAAATCTATTCTCTACAGGTCTTAAGAAACAAACCTGATTTTCGCCGTAAACCCTGGCCAAGCATAAGCAACAGTGCCAAAGATTTTGTTAAAAAGTTACTGGTGAAGGATCCTAGGGTTAGATTAACTGCTGCTCAAGCCTTATGTACGTATCTGACTGGTTTTGGAAAGAAATATATACGGTTCAATTATGATATGTTGAAAATGGGCTACATAAGGGATTGTTTTTGGTTCTAAAAGTTATCTCTATTTGGCAGCGCATCCATGGGTTAGAGAAGGAGGACTTGCCTCTGAAATACCTATAGACATTTCTGTTCTTGGTAATATGCGGCAATTTGTGAAGTACAGTCGTTTGAAGCAACTTGCTCTAAGGGTAAATAGACTTTCTTTTTCCTTCTTCCGGGGAATAAAGCAATTTTTTTGTTAATTACTTTTTTCACAATAATTGGTGCCCTGTAGGCATTGGCTAGTACACTTGATGAAGAGGAGCTGAAGAATCTTAGGGATCAGTTTGATGCAATTGACGAAGACAAAAATGGTTCAATTAGTCTTGAAGAAATGAGACAGGTAATTCTTTTTTGCGTTATATGTTTGTGTAGAGTATATTTTGAATGTAGTATCAAATCTTCAAGCTCTTTATTTTATTCTAACAAGAATGGTCTCAATGCAGGCTCTTGCAAAAGATCTTCCTTGGAAGTTGAAAGAATCTGGTGTCCTAGAGATTCTTCAAGCGGTAAGCATGGTTTGTTTCATCTAGCCTAGGAAGAATGCTTTTTTAAACAGAAAAGGGCATGAAATGTGCCTTCAACTTGTTCACATCTCCATCCCTAGTATTTTTCATGGATTGTCTTCTACATTTTGTATTAGATGAATTGTAATGTGGTAGAGGAGGTCTTTTTTTTTTCCCCCAAGAAACATTAAAATGGTTGCTTTAAGGGACTCTGTGTGGATTTAAGGTGATGGTTCTCCTTGCCAAAGGGTTGAGTAATTGTTATGCTATTCTAGAATGCTCATGCAACTGCGAATTATTCCCTTCCAATGATCTTTCAAATGTCATCCTTGTTCATGTTCAGCAATGTGATTGCCTGCAAATAATTCTTCGCTAATTTTTTTGCAATCTGGTACATTGTTTATCTTTTGATGCAGATTGACAGTAATACAGATGGACTTGTTGATTTTTCCGAGTTTGTCGCTGCTGCATTACATGTGCATCAACTGGAGGAACACAATTCTGAGATGTGGGAGCAGCGTTCACAGGCTGCTTTTGACAAATTTGATATTGACAAAGATGGTTATATAACATCAGAAGAACTGAGACTGGTTAGTATTTCTTTACCACCAATAATTTTCCAGTCCCTCTGAAGTTTTAACAGAAAAGAGTGAAGGAAGGTGTTATCCACATTGGCTAGTTGATAGGCTTGCACCCCAACTTTATAGTTTTAGGCAATTGTTATCGGTTGACATGCCGCATGCGTGACATAGTCCTTCTTCAGGTGGGAGATATTATCCTTGTGTGTCTTTTGTTTTTCTGCCATGCATATTATAGTCATGTAAGAGGCCTCTAATTCCCTTTTATTGCAAACATATGAACAGTCTCGTAATCAAACCTTATATCGCATGGGAGCTTAGGATTTTGTCTGTACTTGCCTAAGGGCAACGTTAGGCTACTGTGGCTAGCAGAATAATGTGCAGTAAATGTTTTGTGAACTTTGGAGTTGAGAAAGGAAAAACATTTAGGCTATGCCCCTAACTGATTTGCTTTATTGCCTAGCAGCACACAGGCTTAAAAGGTTCCATTGAACCAATTCTTGAGGAAGCCGATATCGATGAAGATGGTAAAATTAGTCTTTCAGAATTCCGTAGGCTTCTAAGAACGGCAAGTCTAAGTTCAAGAACGGCCCCTGGTCCGTCCGGCCACAGATATTCTCGAAAGATGTAATGTGGAAATGGGAGTTTTGAATATTCAGACAGCCGATAAGAGTTACACAAGCACAGTTTATTTTGTCAGGGATGCTGCTTCAAGATCACATCGAGCCATTGATGGCGTACCACCATCTGGAATCCCGAACGACTTGTTTCTCAAACGAAGAAGTCTACCATGGTAGGTTGTGCAGGACGTAATATATTGAAGTGGAAAATCCCCGTTGTCTACTCGAGGACGGCTCCGGTTGTGGTGGTGATATTGTTGTACATTCTTTTGGAGTGTAAGGGACTTTCTTTGTTGTGCCCTAAGAATGTAATGTCTAGCAACAATAAAATGCCAATAAACAGTTGATGTTCTGGAAATCATAAATGTTATACCCTTTTTACCTTAACCATGTACATTGCTCAAAAACATAATTATGCATAAAGATCATGTGATTGTGATTATTGTTGATAAGTACACATACTGAGGAAAGCTGGCATTGCAGCTAAGCTACGGAAGATCCTAACTTGCAGCAATGATATGCTTGAGTGGAAGATGATAGTTGCAGTTATGCTTGGAGTTCTAGACTTCGATAGCACT
>CANXYI010788956.1:0-14658 GCA_948208565.1 Hura crepitans | reverse complement strand
ACTGAATCGTTTTAGTTCGATTTCGGTTAGTAATTCTTTAAAAATTTAATTAATCAATTTAGTTCTATTTTTCAAGTTTGATTAATCGAAATTTAGTAAAAACCACATCATTTTATGTCAAATTTTTTCATTTTATGCATTTTTCTCTGTTCAGTTTACTAAAACTCAATTTTTTTATACTTCAGTTTGGTTCGATGTTAATTTAAAAAATTTTCGAAATTTAATTTTAAATTATTTCAATTTGATTTGTTTATAACTGAAAACCAAATTGTGCTCTCCCCTAATTAAAAATATACCATGCAATTATCTACCATGACCATCAGAATAGTGGAGCAGGAGCCCTTTTTTTTTTTTTTGCTGCAATTAAGCCCTCCAATTATTTGACATACTCTCAACTTCATTTAATTTCAGTTCTTACCCTTCAGTTGTACCAATTGTATTACTTTGTTAAAAGAATTACATTGCTTAAGCTTCTATTTTTATTTAAAAAATTATCATATTTTATTGATTATTGTAATTGTACACCACTACAGAGATTTTTTTTTAATAATAAACTAGCATGTATTCTTTTGTATATCAGAATTTCAAATTATGCTCAATCATCATACAAAAAGTTCAGCAAAATTGCAACCTAAATTTAGTGGTAAATGATCTTATTGAGAGGTAACTAAGGTCATTGGTGACTGCAGTGATATGTTCAACGAAATGAATTGAGGTCATGGCACTTGTTGCCAAATGTTCACTGCATTAAGATTAGAGGTGAATATTTGATTTGGATAATTCGAAAACTAACCGAATAAATTAAAATTCTAATTATAGAAAATTGATCCGAACCAATTAAACTTTTAAAAAATCAAACTAAAAATCGAACAAATTAAATTTTTATATATTTTATTTATTTACATATAAAAATATCAAAACGTTCTATTTTAAAAATTCAATTGCTTCGATCTATTCAATTTTACATAGTCTAAAAATCAAATTAAATAAATTAAATTTTTTTAAAAAATCGAACTGAACAAATCCAAAATCAAACAAAACAAACTAAAATAATTATCAATTCGTTTTTCGATTTTACTCATCTCTATTTAAGATAATCTGTCACCTCTATACCATCTTGTAGAATACTAGTAGAGTAGAGCAGAATGACAATTTTCGTTATCATTTAAACATTCCATGCATACATTTCGACTTCCTGTCCATTCAATACTTTTTATCATATTATTTTACTTTGAAAAAAGAAAAAATTAGACTCATTTCACCATCTATCAGCACTCACAAAAGCAGTTGATTAATGGAGATCCTCTCCATCAATGAAAGAGGGGCATATATATCAATTACAAAGGTCAAAAAATAATTAAATCCAAAAATTGATTGTTCATAAGCTAATACATAATTTTATTCTTAATCTCAACGAAATTCCACTCCATTAATTCAAACAGATCATATTTTTCTACATATAAACAGTAATTGCCTGTGAGCATCAGAATCTTGTATGTCATTTGCATGAGAATCAACTGCACTATCATGGCTCCAACCAACAGACAATGCAGTTGCTTCCATATACAATGATCATATACATCTAAATTTCAAACGCATATAACGTATACCAACATGTAAAACTATGGATGTGGAATTCAAATAAAAAGAAAAGGAAGAAAGAAAAACAAGAGAAGAAGTATAAACTCAAGACCAGTTATGTTCTAGTTACATCAGAGATTCTGATGCATTGCATATTATTTTCCTGCCAAGATGGAACATGGAACTCTTTAGATACCATTATTTGATAAACAAACTTTCTGAAAGGGTTGGTGCATCAATTCATCAAATAATAGGAGAAATTGCCCATATCACTGCTATTTGGATAATGTTCAATATATTGAGAGCTGCACATGAAGGTCAAACCACTGTTAAAACCAATCCAAATATGGAAGATAAACTCATTCTGGCTAGAGGGTCAAGTAAATAGCCAAACAATAGAGTCAAAATTGCAAGGGAAGAGAGTGTGAGAAAGATACACTCACGTTCTGATTTTGTGTCGATAGCTCTCTCTTCGTGCATTGTGCAGCTTCAAGAACCAACCATCACAAGGTTGCACTCTTTAAAGAGCAATACCCTTCTAGCAAATACTAAATGCTTCATAGAAGACAAATCGAAGGCATAATAATACGTCCCAAAAACTGGTAGTTTACATTGAATGCAGAAATCTTGATTCCCTCTGTTTTTCTTATTCTTTTAACTTTTTCTGCCAAGAAAATCAAGGAGGGATCAAGTACTCTAGGAATGAAATTATTTCACGTTAATTGCAGCAGCCATGTTCCTCAGTTTCTTAGAAATTTCCGAAAAAGATGGCCTCCCTGCTGGATCAGAGGCCCAACAACTTTCCATCAACGACTTCCATTCTGGATCGCACCATGTCGGGATTTCCGGACGTAAAGAGTCATTCACAATCCCTCCTGCAAGTCAAAAAGAAGAAACATATAACATACCAATGAAACTGTAAAAATAAATCATTCAAACTATAACAATAACATTCTTGTGAGAAGGCCCCATGCATATGCACTTCAAAATGATCACATCAAATTATCTACAAACTCAACCTGGTTTGAAAATGAGATAGTTTAGTAATAAAAAGTAGGAAGAAAGGTAGAGATATGCCTGAGACTATGTAGAAAGAAAATAATGTCTCAGGACCTTCAATCACTAGATGTTGGACAAACTGATTTTGGAGATGCAAAACCCTATTTTCTTGATTAATTACATTCATGGGCATTGAACTTTTATCCAAATAACAACTAAGTTGTACATAATCAATTTGTAATCGGAAAATAATTCAATTGTTATTTGATTGCAATAGAGGTAAAAATAGCTTACTATCAAATATCCGGAATTTAACACATCAAATATTTGCTTTAGATAGCAAATTATTATATTAGTAATAATAAGAATATGATATGTCAAATTTCAATCACTTCGACAATCAATTTTTAGCCATTTTTGCCTTTATTGCCATTAGATAATAGTTGCATTGTATTATGGCTACAAATCGATTATTTCTGACCAGTACGTTATCAAGTGAAAGTTTTATGACCACAGGTGTAATTAGTCCCCATTTTCCTTGGGGAAAACTGAAATTTTTAAAATTGCCTAAGAAAAGACTCTTACTTGGACTGAGGATTTGTTTTATATACAGTGCTGATGTAGCATGTTTTGGCATGAAACTATCACCAGATCCATCTAGTTTAAGGGAAAGTATTGCAAAGAGTAAATTTTTTTACAATTTAGGATTTTTTTGATGCAAATAGTGGGAGAATGTTATAGAAGCTGACCCACAGCAATAGTATTCGGAGAGTTTTCTTATCGCTAATAGTCTTTGAGTTTCCAATTAGTGTTTCCATTAGTAATTTATTAGAAGAGTTTTGTTATTAGTAATATTTCTATTTCAATTAGCCTATATTTCCTATTTTCTTAATTAGATTTTTTTTTCAAGAGTAACTTTTCGTATTTTCTGTCCGGTGCAAATTGTCATCCATTCAAAGGAGACAGAATTGAAAAATAAGTTTGGAGATCCCTTTGACGCATTCCACACTACCCTAATCATAGGCTCCTCTAAAATGGAAAGCTGATGAAGCAGATCTTCCCATTCAGCACCCACTGACAAGATCCATGACCCAGAAACATAATAATTTGCTGTTAGAGCCATACACCATGGGCAATAAAACTTTTGCAAGAGTGTCAGCCAAATATGTTCTCTCTTTGTTGTGGTCCCAATTTATGGATCGGAATACCAAGTGATAAATTAAGCTCGTCAAAGGGAGCTTGTACCTTCGAACTCATTAAAAGGAGCTGCGTATCTCAAGACTCCTTAGTTAGAGAACCCGATCTCTTAGAATTTCTATTAACTTTCTACTTTAAATAGAGGTTACAAGCTTAACAAAATAGGAAGTATTTTCCAACAATGAAACTATTAATTCCTCTCTAATTAGGTAATATTAAAACAGGAAATAAAATCACTGATTTGTAGGAATTAAATCACTAATTTAGGAATCATAAAATCACCAAAAATCTGCCTAATATCCCTAAGTATTCCCATAATAGTAACACACCACCTTTTCTGCTAGCCTAGGTTGATTGTCTGATGCGGGAGACAGGTTCTCATCAACATTCCTGCTGCTCCTACTCCCATTTTGTGGCTGGTTGTATGCTTGGTTAGGCAGAGAAGTATTGCTTCTCTTAGCAGTAGTCTTGTCCACTTTGTTTACTAGATTACTTTGGCTGGAAATAGCATCCTTTAATTGCTCCTGCAATTGCAAGGAAACTTGTTGAATCTGACTTCTTATTCTTGATTCGAATAATGCAAATCACACTTCAATAACAGCAAGCGTCTCCTGGGAAAAGGCTTTCACCATTTCACTCTTGTCTATGTTGCCCGTGGTGTTTGGCTATGATACCAATTGTTGCGGTCCCAATTTGTGGATCGGAACGCCGGGCAATAAATTAAGCTCGTCAAAGGTAACTTGTGCCTTCCAACTCATTAAAGGGAGTTGCATACCTTAGGACTCATTAGAGAGAACATGAGCTCTTAGAATTTCTATTAACTTTCTAAATTTAGCATCTTTGAATAAAGGTTACAAGCCTAATAAAATAGGAAGTATTTTCCAACTATGAAACTATTAATTCCTCTCTAATTAGGTAATATTAAAACAGAAAATAAATTCACTAATTTGCAGGAATTAAATCACTAATTTAGGAATCATAAAATCACTAAAAATCTGCCTAAAATCTCTATAGTATTCCCATAACAGTAACACACACACACTCTCTCACTCTGCACAAGCTTTCGAACGTGCATTATATATGATTCTACAAATCAACTGTAATTTGTCCAAAGCAGATGACTTGAGTCCACATGCATCACCTGTCTTTTCAAAAGGCAAAAGAAATACCATTCATTACTTAATCAGCCATCTATCTTATGTCTTTTATTACTTAATCAGCATGCTGTGTTCAAATCTTGACTTCTCAGCAAACTAAGTATTTTTTTCCCTCTCCTCAGCTTCTAAATTCCATCTGCCTTCTCCAGAAAAACCCCTTGTATACAAAACCTTCTAAATTTTCTAAAACATAGGATAACTGCAAATAAGAGTTTATATGCAACAAAGCCTATCCATTTCTGCAAAGCATTTGCTACGAAAGGGGGGAAGAACATTGTGTTCTTAAAAGATATATTAATGCAGTCTAATAATTTAGTGATGCTCACCGATTATTGAGGCATAATGAAGACCAGCATAAGGTTCTTCCCCCGTAAGTAGTTCCCACATAACAATGCCAAATGAGTATACATCAATCTACATCACACAAAACATTATGATATAAAACATATGCATTATGCCATATCAAATTTAATATTTCTGCCGCATAATTATACCTTCTCTGTCACCATGTGGCTTTTTCCACTTAGAAGCTCAGGCGCCATCCAGGGTAGAGTTCCACGAACTCCACCTGACACCAAGGTGTGTTGTTTAACCTTTGACAGGCCCAAATCACCAATCTATTAGACAATATATAATGGGTTAGCCACCAAACTCATGCCATGAAGACCTTATTATCATAATTGCCCACAGAAAAATTTGTATACAGTACTTTATTGAGTTAAAAACACCCAGCAAAAACTAAAAATCAGAAAATTTTAGCAGGATATAGGAATAGTCTACTTAATTAAGAGATGGCCATGAAATTAAGTACTTCCATAGCATTTATGGCAAGATAATAATGGATATCATAGAAAGCAGCACCAAGTTTCAATGGGATTGACACATTGTCGTCTCAGATTCATACCTTGCAAACAGGACGTTGTGGATCTCTCATATTTACCAACAGATTTTCACACTTCAAATCGAAGTGAACAATGTTCTTTCCATGCAAATACTCCATGCCAAAAGCAGCATCCATAGCTATAATGAGTCTCTTGCGACGATCAATTGTTCTGTCACAATAGTCAAAAGTCTTTTCATCCAAAATTATTTTGCTTTCCATTTTTTTCTATGTAATGATCTTTAAAACTTTGCTTCATTTACACTTCATTAATAATGAGAATTAGGACAGAGCACTGCCAAAATATTTAAGTGCACACTGAAAAACATCATCATCATCAACTTGATTACCTGTCTTTCTTCCGCAAAAACTGTTTCAAAGATCCATTAACCATAAACTCAGTCACAGTTGCTAAAGATCCATCAGGGCCATCACGAACAATGCCATAAAACGAAACTACATTTGGATGGTGCAACGAACTTAATATCAAAGCCTCCTTCCAGAAATCAGCAATCTACCATGACAAATAAATGAAATGACAATTATGACATAATCAATCAATTAAAATCCAATAGTCCACAACAGTAGCATAATCAATTCCATCACATCAGATAATTTTAAAAATAAGAACAATAACTGTTCAATATCCTATTAAAAAATCATTCTATCAGCATTACTATTAGATTTCTAACAGCAAAGACAGGTTGAAGTACAGCAATTGAATGATGTTAACTCTTTGGATAAACATCATCCCCCAACCTTTACCAACATGCAGCATCAGCTACGTGATGCACCATAAACTCCTAGTGTAAGATATATAGATGTTGAAACATAAAAGTTTTTAAAGGGCAAATAAGAAAAGAAAAAGGGCCTTCAAGAATCAGGTGCAGAGGTAATCCGTGAGCCTATCATGTATAAGCTACATGTCTCTATCATAAGCTAAATACTAATTTTTCCCCAAATTGGGTACAAAAACTAAAACTGCCGTGCATGAAGTATTGAATACAGTGACAAGCCTTGTATAGCCAGAGTCATGAGTCTATCTCATCATTTCTTTCACCCCAACAAAAACTTTTGAGCCTATGCTAATACTGGCATCAAAGTACAGCAAACAAGAATTTAAAAGTACCGGTGTAAGTAAATTATATGCATGCAAAAAAACAGGACAGGACAAAGCTATGGCAAAAGAAAAAGAGTGCCAAGGAGTAAGATAGTCATCAATTATAAATATAGATGCCTGAAAGTCCTCCGGAAAGTCCTACATATGATGCTGAAACAGCATACTCCCATGATAAGCTCCATAGTGCTGCCATAATTTGCAGACATTTGTGAAATGCATGCTTGAAAAGTAGAAAATCTAAAAAAGGTAAAAGCATGATGGTTAAGCCACATGCTACTGTTTAAGCTCCATGTTTACTTTCTCAATTAGTATGACACACCTATGTAAACCATGCTTGGGAAGTGCAAAGTAAGCTCAGACTTCAGCAAACCATGGTTATATTCAAACTTAATTATCCTTCCAATTATATAGACATAGTTGACAAGCAAATCAGATTTGTAATCCAGCATCTTCAAGGCTCCAATAGTTGTTAGATGCTTAACTCAACAACTAGGGTGAAATGAACCACAATTATCATAAGCATCACTGGTTGCTGGGTTAAGAGTACCGTTAGATCACAAATCAATATAAAATTCTTCCACGACAAGATTAAGTAAATTAAAGGTGATGAAGAAAAAGCATTAGCAGAAGGCTAAAGACACTACCAAACGCTCTCTTTCAGAAGGCTTTCCAGCAAAGCAGCTTGCTTTTATTCTCTTTATAGCCACATCAGAACCCTTCCATTTCCCATGATACACAGCTCCATATGTCCCAGAACCCAATTCACGAATCTCCTCTAGATCATCATATTTTATTGTCTAAACATAAAAACAAGCATCTTGTTAAGATTGAAACACAGAATAACATATACATGATATAATTAACAAGAAATGATAGGCAAAAGCCTCCATTAGGAGACAAAACAAGAAAATCAATCATGCAAATGAGACAGACAAGGACCTGCAATCCTCTTTCAATTGCCTCTGCCTCAGCTTTTGTCGGCTCAATTCTGTTAGTGTTTATATTGTCATTATCTGAACCCAACTCTGATTCTTCATGAGCATTCTGTGGGAAAACTAGAACATAAGAAACAGAAAGTAAAATTGAGAAAGTAAATTGCTCTTTGAGCAATCCAATTCATTCTCACCACTGCTTCAGATTCATTTGGGGTCGCTTCTTTTGATATTGAACTCTGTTTTCCAGTATCACCAGTTTCTTCAACTCTAGCTTTCACCTCCTCGGCCTCTTCCAGTGCTGCCTTCTTTACAGAAGCAATAAGCTCAGGTAAAAAACTTAGTTGGTCAAGTGATAACTTCAAATCTTCCATAATAACAGAAGAGACTTTATTATCCACTTTGTCAATATCATCACTATCTTCGGTATGGATAGGCTCCATAACTGCAGCCTCACTTTCAGTGTGAGCAATCTTATTTTGCTCCAGATGGGGTACATTTGCAACATCCAAGTTTTCAACCTTTCCTACATCATTTGCTTCTTCTTCCATGCTGAGTACAGTTTTCTCTCTGACTGTAGGCTTAACATTAACATTGCTACTATTTAACTCTGGATTGTAACCAGAAGTACCTGAAACTGCAGATGAATTCTCTCCAACTGTTGGCTTAACATTACCGTTGCTACTATTTAACTCTAGAATGTAACCAGAAGTACCTGAAATTGCAGATGAATTCTCCATTTCACCTCGGAGTTGTGGTCGGATAGTATCTGGAGTATGCAACTGATTATTCTGTGGAACATGATTATTTGGATTCAATTTCAAAGGTTGACCATATGTATATTCCAAGGCAGTTGTTCCATCGAAACCCAATATTCTCTGAGGGGAATCTACCCTAGAATGTTGACTATCCATGCCAACACCAATCCTTTGGCTGCACTCTAATGTGCCCCCGAGAAGTGCTGGATTAACTGTACCATTCACCTGTGAGGTTGCATTGGATGTTTCATAAGGGGGAGCACCGTGCACTGGACTTTGAACATTTCTCCATAAATTCTGCGGACTTAAATGGCCATGTGACATCGGGTAAGGATTCTCCATTCCATAGGCATAAGGAAAATTTCCATACCGAACTGCATGCTCTTCTGTACTAGGAACATGTAGGTGGTGTGAAGAAGCCATTGGTTGATCATGAAATGCTTCATTACCCAATTCATGTCCAGCTCGATGATGAATATAATTCGGGGAAAGATGATGGCCATCCACCAAGTTAACATGTCCTAGAGGATAATTAATGCCAGGACCATCTACTATATAGTGGTCATTTATCCTTCCTGATCCAGAGATATGTGTTCTTACTTCCTCAGCAAGAACATGAGGATTCATCTGCTGCAGATTCCATCCTCTCTCATGACCGTGAGCTTCAGCATAGATAGATCGAAGATCATTCTGATCTTTTGGATACATTGCATGATGAACCTTTGGATCTGCATTTAACATGAAATGTTCCCTATTGGGGAGGCACTCAGCACATGGATTGGGAATCTGGTGAGCTAAATTTCCCATGTTTGGTTGCTCCAAATGCAGTTGTTTTATTTGAGGAGCTGATCGGCAGTGCTCGCAACCACCCTTACCTTCAGTAATACTGGAACCATGAAGCAACTTACCTGGAAAACCAGTCATATCACCAGGTATTGCTCCAGAATGCATCCGTACTAAACTCTCTGCATATGGAGACTGGTGGTCATATGCAGGATGGTGATTTAGTTGTGACCAGACATATTCATCAGATGCTCTATCCATGCCTCTATCAGAAATTTCTCCAAACTGCATATAGAACCGGGAAGAAGGGGGTGAATTTGAAAAGTCAGGAAGTGATCTCGGATCATGGTGCCTAGGAGAAAAGTGTGCCGGACTCCATGTACCATCTATTTCATTGGGCCTCTGGGGAACTGCAAGATGATGCAAGTTGAACTGCGTAATTGGCATATCACTACTTATTTGGGCATGAAGGCCGTTATCAAAATTCATCGGATTAAAAAACTGATCCCCTACATGGAAATCTTCAAATGCACCAAACAAAGGTGAGTCAGCTTGCTGCCTTCTGATGTCAGCTCCATCGTTCACATTATTCAGTGCATCCACATACCTCCTCTCAGACTCCCTCTCATCCCCATCAACATAATGGTTCGAACCATCTTGATCAGAATAAGAAAACAGAAAAATCCTAAGCCGAGAGAACCCATCAGCAGAACCCAACTTGTCATACTCCTCCATCATATTAGTCACATCATCATCATTCACAACAGAAACAAGGGCATCAAGATCCTCATCAGGCTGTTGGTACTTCAAAAGTGCTGCCCCGTCATAAAGCTCTCTCATTTTACTCATCAACTCCTCAAAACTAATATTCCTAGGCAAACTCACAATCCTCGTCTCTCCACCCACATAACGCAATTTCCCATCCTGAGGCCGAGGCATAATGGTGCCTAAGAAACTACACAATAATTTAACACGTGGAGTTTCATCATGTGTAGGGGTATCCATCAAGTTAAGAACTTGGTGATGGCTTAGCCGAGTATCAACAGAATTATGAGTCTTGTTCAAGCAGCCGATGCCCTTATTACACATGGAGTATCACTCAAATAATATTCAACAAGTGAAGAATTTTGCAAACTCAAGCCTGACCCCAAACGCATAGCTGGGTAGTTCACTTATTCATACAAGGCAAATTAATAAATTTTTTTCATTTGGCGGCTTTAAAATCATAAAAAAATCTCGAAAAGCATCACCAAAAAGAGAAAAGAACACCTTTGAACTGGGCAATCAATGGTCTAATAAAAAAATTTCCAGAAACGAATAAAATTAATTCCTGGAATTTAAAGAAGGATAAACAATTATAAAAGAAAGTACCTGATAATAAGAAATCAAAAGTTTAGAACTTTCTGGCTTCGTCTGGAGAAATGTAAAAGAAAAAGGGATTGAGAATGTTTTTGAGAGACGAAGAAGAAGAAGAAAGGAATGGAGGCGAAGAGAAGCGATGGGAGTTGGACAGGTAGTGAAATACGTGGCACTGCCTGCGTTCTGAATTTCTCCACTCTCTCAGCATTCTATTTATTACGGTATTACCTTCTCTACCAAGCATATGCCTCCCCTCTCTTTCTCTTCTCTCCACGCTCCTCTCTACTGCGCGTCGAATTGCCGCTCTAAGCAATTCTTTTAATTTTTTTTTGTTCTTCATTTTTATGAAAAATATTAATGATTTATTGACAAAATTTAACAATTCATCATGTATGCACAAACACGTCCACAGCAACGTGAAATATTTTTTGGGATAAATTTCTAGGAAAACTATAAAAAAAAAAAAGCAACATGAATAAATTTTGTTATATTTTCTACATAAATAATTTTTGTTAATACAAAATAAAGGTTACTTTATTAATTAATTTATTTATTTATATAAATAAAGAGAATTAAGGGTTCAAATTTGAGACTTTTCAGTATTTTATATCAGTATTTATTATGAAATGTCTTATTTAAACATCTTATTAATTTATTACTTCTAAATGAAATAATGTTTTTCTTAAATTCACTTTCAATATATTTACAAGGGATATTTTCTATAAGAAAAAATGAAAAGAATGCCATAGCCTTTCTCATTAGAGTACGTTGAAATCTCATGGAAAAAATAAATAAATAGAGATATTTAGATAATGTAGTAATATTATGGAATCTCTTGAAAAAATAATCTTGTATTTTTATGTGCTTGTAGAATTGACATAATAATTTTGTGTATAAATAAATTTATGCAAATTGATGTATTTTAATTGAATTATGATTCGATGTATTCGTGCGTCGGTATATACAAATGCGTATCATTGAATCAAAGAATCGAACGCATAATATATATGTATTTTGATTCAACGATACATATCAGTGTGTACCAACGCATAAATGCACTGTAACAACAATTATTTTAACTTAATGCAAAAAAGTCATATAAAAAATTAAAATTATAAATATCATAAAATTGTTAAAAATTAGAGTTTTATAAAAGATTTTACCATAATTCTTGCAGATACGCTGACTCAATACATTAAGAGATCTTGAATTTGAATTTTTACCTCATTTTTTAATATTAAAAAAATGACATGTTAAAATAAGATTTAAATAAAGGATTATGATCATTTGATTGAAAAAATATTGAAATTGTTTTATTGCTGCATTAATTAAAATTTTTAAAACTTTTTATTGTCGATTTAAATAAAACACTATTAAAAAAATTAAATTGAGGGATAGAATTCGTAGTTAAAATTTAGAAATTTATAATTAAAATAGTTTAACGGTAGATTGCTTCGAATTTCAAAAGAATATATAGCTAAATATTTCATAGCTTTGACATTTATACAGTGAGAAATTAATTAAAATAATATATGATGATTCTAAAAGCTATTTTTGGCTTTGTATATAAATATATAACTACAGTTTTAAAAGAATAAAAAAAAGAGAAAAAAATTAGAACAACCTCGACATTTGGATCAAGATCCTGTTATCTTATTAAATTCTACAATTAGACGTCTAATTTTTGTTTTTAATTAAGTCATTCGTCCAAAAAAATAACAAAAAATTTAAATTTTTATTAAAAAATTATTTTTAATAATTAATATAATTAAACATAATAATAATAAATTTGTATCATTTTTAATAATTAAATTGAGTTATTTTCATTTATTCGCTAATATATATAAAATGGTAGTTATTCAATAAAAATATTAAATTTTATTTAAATACGGTTAAAAAAATATATAAGATAGTTATTTTGATAGTTAGATTTTAAAATAATATTTATTTTCAATTTTTCAATTTATTTTCTGCTACTATTGCTGCGGTTGTTATTATTGTTATTCATTGAATATAAATAGCATATTACAAAAAAAAAATCATATGAAAAATTAAAAAAAAAATTTACGTTCAATTATTTCTTGGCATTGTTTAAAGACACTAACAATATATTTGAATAAAAGTAGGATAAGTATCCAAATTAAATGTTAAAAATAATAAAAATTTGTTATTAATTCTTAATTATGCTAATTACAAAAAATTATTAATTATTTAATGATAAATTTTAAATTTTCGTTATTGAATGAAGTTAATTGAATTTTACTATAAATAATAGTGGATTAATTGTTAAATTTAAATAACGATTTTTTTTTTTTTTGGCATTAGCTCCAATATATAAGAATTTTGTTTAGCTATTCAAAAAACTAAAATGGTTGAAATTGAAATCAATAACGAAGTCAACCATCAACAACAAGACTTTCGCTATTAGAGGAATAGTACGTGGAATATTCTTTTTCGATGTTAGACAGAACTTAGGGCGTACGGTGTTGAGACATCAACTTCAAGGAATCCTTTAAATAGGCTTTCGTTGCAATCCTTAATGGCCCAGATTTTTCCAAAGCCCACTGGAGCCGCCTGCCGTAGGAGAAGAAATCAAGCCATTCAATTACTTGGTGCTGATGGCATTGTTATCAAGGGAGAAGTTAAAAAACAATGAATAAATTACCAATTTTTTTTAATAGATTGTAGACATTAAATTGGGTGTAATTTAAAACTTTTTCACCGTGTGCGATAATTTTTATTTTTAACATTCAAGAGTATTAATTATTTATTGTTAGATATAGTATGTATCATATAATCAGTTTTACTTTAGGTTTACTCCTAAATTGGGTCTAATGTGTGGTTCTTGCCCCAATTTTTTGGATTTTTTTAGCTAAATAATTGTATTTTGTTAATTAATTGGATGTTTTGGATTGAGTAGAAATAAATTGAGATTCTCAGAGTTTATGAACCCCAATCATTTATCTTTAAGTTCAGTGGGCCTGACAATAAGGGAATTACTCACTAAACTCGAAAGAAAGGGCTTTGGGTTCAGTGTGAAAGCGAGCAAATCATGGCCCCGAAGGCCAAGACTTTGGTGTAAGGTGTCATAGGCCGACTCTTGGCATGTTATTAGACTCGTGTAGGGCCAAGGCTTTCCTCAAGTTAAGGCCAGCCAACTCATACATCAACTAAATATTCATATTGAGTAGCATCAGTTAAGGCATTAGAGTATGGCCGGACCAAGCCAATACTCTATCCAATCCCTAATATTGTATCGCAAAGGATTGCCTATGGTATAATCTCGTGCCTTGTAAGAGCACACACTATGGGCTCCTTGGCCTCATAGTGTCCACGAGGCTCTTTCCTCGTGGAGACATCTCTCCCATCTCGCGAGAGTACAATGCCTGTCGCTTAGTTGCCTAGGGAGCTCACTTAGGCCCAATCCTAGCACTGAGCCCTAGGGTGATGGAGAGCTAACACCATGGTTCCCTTAAAGAGCTTAAGAAGCATATTTCCTTCTGGTAAGAGGAAACATGAGAATGTTCCACCCATCACACCCCCAAAATATTAATAAATAATATTAGTTAGGAAATATCTGTTTTGCCCCTCAGTTGCTTGCTTTTAGCTTGTTATTGCCCTAATTGGCTAATCTTTCAACTTGATGGCTTAACACTTGACCTATAGGCTTACTAATGAACTGGCGCCCTTACGTTCTCCTCCACTTAGACAATCGATGTCCTCATCAATGATCCAACAACATTACCGTTGGGAAACTACATTGATTTTCTGAACTTGTGATGCCTTCAATCTTCTACTGCCCCTTTAAAAATTTTTTTGATGGTGCTTGAGTTGATGTTGCAAATATTTGGTTTCGCTTCATAAGAACTCTTTTGTATCTTCTTCTTGGTTT
>CANXYI010788805.1:0-10456 GCA_948208565.1 Hura crepitans | reverse complement strand
CCTTTTCCTATTTCCATTCGGTAATTACTATAGTGTGAAGCAATCTAGAAGGAACTCGATGTTCAACTTTCACCTGTTGACATATAAGACATCGGGCTATATACTCAGCCACATCTCCTTTCATCCCTGGTTACTAGTAATATGGTTTTAGATCAAGATACATTTTCATGCTTTCAGGGCACATTGCATAAAGAGCATCATATGCCTGTTGTAAAATCTATTTCTTAATTTCCTCCACATTAGGTATACATAACCTATCATGATAATACAAATATCCATCAATCTTGATCTCAAATTCTCTAGCCTTCCCCTTTTTGACTTGACTTATAATATGTGTAAGTTGGCTATCTTGAGTCTGTGCCTCCTTCATTTGCTGAATCAGGTCAGGCTTTACTTGCAATTTGACTAGAATTGCACCATCATTAGTGTATAAAAACTTAGCATTCATTTATTTCATGGCTACTATGAAATTTTGGCTTAAGGCATCTGCCACCACATTGGCCCTTCTTGGATGGTAGTCAATCAAATAGTCATAATCTTTTATCATCTCCACCCATTGCCATTATCTCAAATTCAATTCCTTTTGTGTGGGGAGGCATTTCAAACCCTTGTGATCTATATATATGTAACACTTCTCACGATATAGATAGTGCCTCCACACTTTCAAGGTAAAGACAATCGCAGCCAAATCTAAGTCATATGTTGAGTAGCTTTTTTTATGAGGTTTTAGTTGTCAAGATACATATGCCACTACCTTTCCATCTTGCATCAGTACGTATCTAAGTCCATTATGGGATGCATCACTATACACAACAAAATCCTTCCCCAACTCAGGCTATGTGAGGATAGGGGCTTCAGTCAACATAGTCTTCAGTTTGTCAAAACTCTCCTAACATTTATCATCCCATGTGAATCTCACATCTTTTCATAACAAATGTGTCATTGGAGCAGCAACCATGGAGAATCTTTTGACAAATCTCCTATAATAACTAGCTAATCCCAAGAAACTCCGAATCTCTGTCACATTTTTGGGAGATTTCTACTCTAATACAGTTTTAACCTTACTTAGGTCTACTCTAATGCCATCAGCTAAGGCAATTTGTCCTAGAAAAGCCACTTCATTTGACTAGAACTCGCATTACTCGATATGGCATACAACTGTTTGTCTCTCAAGGTCTACAAAATAACCTTAAGTGATGCTCATGTTCTTCCTCGATCTTTGAGTACACTAAGATATCATCAATAAAAACCACAAAGAATTGACCCAGGTATGGTTTAAAGATTCAATTCATCAAATCCATAGACACCATAGGGGATTGCTAAGTCCAAATGGCATTACAAAAAATTCATAATAACCATATCTAGTATGAAAAAATTTCTTTGGAATATCAAATCCCTTAATTTGCAACTGATGGTACCCTAATCTCAAATTAATCTTTGAAAACACACTAGCTCCTTATAACTAATCAAAAAGATCATCAATCCTCAACAACGAATACTTATTCTTGATGGTCACCTTATTCAATTATCTATAGTCAACACACAATTAGAGTGAGCCATCCTTTTTCTTTACAAATAATACTGGTGCTCGCCGTGGTGAGACACTCAGTCTCATAAAGCCCTTATTAAGCAAATCCTATAATTGCACCTTTAATTGCTATAATTCTATAGGTGCCACATGGTATAGAGTTATCGATACTGGTGCCATACCTAAATACACCTCAATCTCAAAATTAAATTCATGCCTTGGTGATAATCCTGGTAATTCATCAAGAAACACATCTGGAAAATCTGATACAACTAGTATCTAACTAAGACCTAATTCAGTTTTCATGGTTTCCACCACATCAACCAAATATGTTTCACACCCTTTCTGTATTAACTACCTAGTTGTCATGGCTAAAATAACATTAGCCTAGGATTCCTTTCACAATCACTATCACATTATCCCCATCTACCGTTTTAAGTGAAATCCTCTTTCGTTTGCAATCTACCACATCTTGATGTTTAGACAGCCAATTTATACCCATCATAATATCAAATTTATCAAATGGAAGCTCAATAAGATTCGTAGAAAATACATATTCCTTAACCCTTAGGGGGTAATCTCTATATACCTTATTAACTATCACATGCTGCTCAATAGGGTCACTAATCATGACATCTATATTCATAAGTTCTGGTTCTAACCCTCTATCTTGTGCTTATACGGTACAAATATATGAGTGTGTGGATCCTAGGTCTATCAAAGCTAAAGTAGGTAATTCAAATAAAGAAATTGTACCTACTATCACATCTGGAGAGTCAGCCTCTTCTCTGGCTCGAATTGTATACTATCGCACATAGGCTCTAGCTTCAAATCTCGGTTTCTAACTAGTACCAGCTTTATCATTTCTATCACCTCTATTCTCTCTTTGGTTTCTAGCAGGTACTAGGAAAGAAGGTGGAAACTGAAAAGTGTCTCCCCATTTTCTAGGGCAATCTCTCTAATAGTGGTCCTTAGACCTACATATAAAGCATTCTCCTAACTTTGTTTTCCAATAAGTTCCTGCATATCTCCTTTCACACATCTGACACATAATTAGTGCACTAGTGGCTTATTATTATTGTCTAGGCCTAAACTAGGATCCTTGGCCCAATTTTTGTGTTTGGCTTTACTTCTAGGACTATTGTGGAACTTGATTTCCTTTTTGCTTTTTTTCCTACCTTTGGAGTTAAACTAGTTTACCCTTGTGTGAAGGATCTCTTCTTTTAGAAATTCTCCCTTTTTTCTTTCAGCATAACTTTAATTATATAAGCAACAATTATAAGGGAAGTAAATTCTCTGATCTTTGAAGTAGTTATCTACATCCGGATCTCAACGTTAAGGAATTTTTCAAACCTCTTACATCGTTCTTCTTCTATAAAGACAAACTCCTTGGCATATCTGCTCAGCCATGCAAAATCTTTCTCATATTTTGATACCGATCTCTGCCCTTACTTTAAATCTAAGGACTCTTGCCTCTTTTTCTCAATATAATTCTCTAAAATATATCTCTTTCTAAACTGTTGTAGAAAGAAATCCCAAGTCACATCTTCTGGTGTCTTACATCCAGATACTATTTCTCACAAGTGAAATGTTTCCTCTTATAGTAAAGAAGTGGCACATATCAGATTTTCTACTAGTGTACATTGTAATTACTACAGAATGTTAATAGTTTACTCTAACTAGTACTCAACTCTAGTTGTTTTATCCTTTGATACTCTTAAAAAGTCTAGTGCCACCATCTTCTTTACACTTTCCAAATAGGTCTTCTACAATACCTAGGGTTGTAGAGGTTGCACTGGTGCCGGTGGTGGTGGAGCGACCAAAGTGGTGGTCTATCTAAGCAAATCTATAATTTGTTGTAGTAGCGTCAGTTGAGCTTGTGTAGGAGATAATTATGCCATATGAACTGTCATTGGTGCATGGCTTGCCACCTTCTCATCACCATTAGGTGGAGTGTGCTCACTCATCTCGAAATGCTAAATAAGCTTTATCTTGATTTTCTTTGATTTGCTCAAGGCTTTAACTATAATCTATGTCTTCAACCTATGCTTTGCACAGACAACAATGCTTTAAGCATAAAGCTTAGTGGTGTATTTAATATAGCATATTTAAACTCATGCACATGTATTCATGTAATCATGCATTCATTTTATATCAATAAGCAAAAGCATCTCATGTCATGTGCAATGTGGTATAATATAAGTGTCCAAGCATACAAGTACCATAACATGCATTGCTCTTTATTATACATCTCATTATGTCAATATACATATTCTCAAATTGGTTTATGTGATAAGAATTTTATTAGATTATGTAATACTTGTTAACTTTGCCCATATACATAAGACAAAATCCCGAAACTAGATAACGGGAATTGTTAACCACAAAGGTCTAATGTTGACCTAAAAAACTAATCTATTGACCATAAAGGTCTGGGACATTGACTTGAAGTTCTAAAGCATTGACTTAAAGACCTGGTACATTGACTTATAGGTCTAATATCAAATAAAAGCCAATAGGCAAAAATACTTTGGCTCGTAAGCCTAAAAATAAGCTCCGAAGTGCCCTAGCAGTTGCTAATCTCCCTAGTTGACCGATCAACCTATTCAAGCTAGGTTGTCAAATTATATAGGCCATCACCATTATTAATTATATTCCACCTTGTTAAAATAGCTTCATAAAAGTTTTGCAAGTCCTTTGGCCAACTGATGACCAAAGAGGGTAACAAAAATTCTTTCATCATGTTTCAACCATTATGTTATTTGATTATTTTTAATTACACATATAACATCATATCATACATAAGCCATTCATGCATCATAATCATTACATTATGCCAATTTACATCTATTACATGCATATCATTTTCCATCATGTTCATATGCCATCAATATCCATTATGAATACTTTAAGTATTCACTATCCAACATAAGGCTTTGGCTTTACAAAATGTATGGCATCAATATGCTCATACCTCATCCTTATTTAAAACCATGTTTCTCATCATATAACAACCTAAATTTCATCATATGTATTTATTATCCTAAAAATATGCTCATATATCATCAGGACATATAATAACATGCATGCACTTTCTTTAAAGCACATAAAGTGTGTATAACCTCAATTATCATTCATTTTTCTCACAAGGCATATTACCTTCATAGACATATCATAACACAACAAATTATCATCAATTAGATCATTTAAGCCCTTCCCTCAAGTGAGGAAATTTTTGGCTAGCATAAACACAAACATTATTCATTGCATAATGCTAGTTTTACATGCAATATATTTTATTGCTTATGTCTTAGTCTATATTACCAATGAAGACAATAAACTTACATATCATACCTTATAATTAAGATGCCATTAAGGTCACATTTAACTCAACTGATGGAACAATTAACAAATTAATCAAATTAACACCTTTTAGTCATCAATTATCGTAATAATCATCTAAACTAGTAATTATCCTCATCATATCCACTACTTAGGCCATATATAGGTTTTGACCAACACAAAAAGTCCACTAAGAACTCATATTTTCATCATTCTAATAGGTTCATAACCACATTCTTAGCAATATATCATCATCCAACAAAAGTTTACATCAACTAACATATAACTATACATACTTTAATGCAAGTACACACATTTAATTCATTTGCTACATTGAATACACATACCAAATGGAGTCTTTTGGACACCAAGAAACCTTTTAGACTTTCTCTTTACACTTGGAAGTGCCTTAGTCACAACATAACCATAAACAAAAATTCGTATAAATCCAACAACACATCCAAACTCAAATAACTTTAGAATCATATTTTTAAGCACTTATAGGTCCCTAGAAAAATATCAAACCTAATAAAAGATCACTCCTTAAAAAACTAGCTACTATTCACATAAATCCTTACCTCTAATTTCTTTAAATCAAAGCTTATTTTCTTGACTTTCTCTCTATAATCATGCTCTAATCCATAGTGATGTTTATAAGTGGTTTTTAGGTGTTATTTTGATGGAATTGAAAAAGAAAGGGGGAGGAGAATGGAATAATGATGTCGGCTCAAAGGGAGTTTGGAGAAGGAAGATAGTTTTATTCATATGTTAACCATTTAGGCATTCTGACTCATTTTAATCCCTAACTAACACTTTTAAAATCACATAAGGCCTCTTAAATCATGACTTGAAAGCCTTAAGAAAATTGCATTTGAAAAATGCGAAAAATCGATTAAATTAATACTTTATAACTTTGCTCGATTTTTAGAAATATTGCCTTATGCTTAAAAATTCCAATTCTAATGCCAATGGACTATTTGGAATATTTGAGCATCAGGTTGTATTGATCTTGGATTTTTTGAGTAGAAACAAAAAATTTTATGGCTCAGCTAAAACTAGGTTACTATTCATGAGATATTGTCATAAAATGTTTGCTGTCATTTTCAACCTTCTAAATGTCTTTGTTTTTACTTCATATTTTACTCAAAATTATATTATGATTAATACTTTCATTTGGTCATATTAGTATGACCTGAGTCTCAGAAAATATGATTCATGTCCTGAGAAATACTATTCATAACACCGGGATTTTCAGGCGTTACATTTCTTCCCCTCTTAAAAGAATTTTGTCCTCGAAATTACCTAGTTCAAATAAATGTGGATATTTCTCTCTCATTTGACTTTCACTTTCCCAGGTTGCTTCCTCGGTGTTGTTATTTCTCCATAACACCTTTACCAACAATACTATCTTATTCTGTAACTCTTTAACTTCTCTTGCCAGAATCCTTACTAGTTTCTCTTCACAAGATAAATCTGGTTGTATCTCAACTCCCTCAGTTGCTAGCACATGTGAAGGATCTAATTTGTATCTCCGAAGTATTAATGCATGGAATACATCTCGGATCTATTATAATTTTGGAGGCAAAGCTAGTCTATAGGCTACTAGCCTCACATGTTTAGTTATCTCGTATGGACCAATAAACCTCGAACTGAACTTATCCTTCTTTCCAAATCTTGAGACTTTCTTCCATGGAGATACCTTGATGAAAACTTTATCTCTAACTACATACTCTATATCTTTTCTCTTTAAGTCAGCATATGATTTTTATCTGTCCAATCCAGCTTTTAGCCTATCTCTAATAATCTTCACTTTCTCTTTAGCATCTTTAATCAAGTCTGGTCCTATCAGATTTTCTCACTTAACTTACTCCAACATGAAGGAGTTTTGCACTTTCTTCCATATAAAGCCTTATAAGGAGCTATTCCCAAGCTCGCTTGATGACTATTGTTATAGACAAATTCTGCTAATGAAAGGTATTAATCCCAACTCCTATTAAATTCTATAGCATAGCCCTTGAGCATGTCCTCTAACACCTAGCAAACATGTTTTCATCATAAGCATATAATCAACTTAAGAGTAAAGTCACTCGAGTGCCAAAATTACTTGAATGACTCTCCCAAATTGGCCACTTATTTATAGATGAAATGCCGTATTAAAGTTGAGTTGAGTGTCCAAGGCATTGTGCAACTTTTTTATAAAACCTCAATGTAAACCTCAGGTCTCAACTAGATATGATTAAAGACGGCACTCCATACAGTCTTACTATCTCATTAATATACAATTCTGCCAACTTCTCTAGGAAATAATCCATTCTCACTAGTATAAAGTGAGCAAACTCGGTCAATCAATCCATAACCTATACCGAATCACACTTGCTTCTGGTCATAGGTAGCCCAATAGCAAAATCCATGGTGACTCTATCCCATTTCCATTCTAGTATTGCTATAGGATGAAACAATTTGGAAATTGATGCTTTGCCTTCACTTGCTAACAAGTATGGCATTTAGTCACAAACTCTATCACATCTTCTTTATGCTGTGCCACCAATAAAAAGTCTTCAGGTCTTGATAGATCTTGGGGCTACTAGGATGTATAATATACAGTGCATTATAGGTTTCTTAAAGAATTTGCCTCTTCACTTCTTCCATATTTATATAATTGGCCTTGATAATGTAAGCATCCATCACTTTTAAGCTTAAATTCAATGGATTTTTCCTCTTGGATCAAACTTATAATGTTCTTTAGCTTAGCATTTTCTTTTTGTGCATCGTTAACCTATTGCAAAAGACTGGGCTTAACTTGCAACTCAACTAAAAAAGCTCCATTATCCATGAACTTCATTTTGACATTCATAGCTCTCATAACTACTATAAACTTTCTGCTCAGAGCATCTACTACCATATTAGCTTTCCCTAGATGGTAGTTAATAAGGCAATCATAATCTATAATTAACTCCATCCATCTTTTTTGTCTTAGGTTTAACTTTTTTTTTTTGTGTAGGAAAGTAATTCAGGCTCTTGTGGTCTGTGTACACATAATACTTCTCTCTAAAGATAATGTTTCCAAATCTTTAATGCAAAGACAATGGTTGCCAACTTCAAATCATGAATCAAATAATTCTTTTCATAGGGCTTTAATTGCCTAAAAACATTTGCCACTACTTTGCCATCTTGCATCAGAACACATCCTAAAGTCGTTCAAAAAAAGATCACTATAGCTAGTAAAATCTTTCCCCCACACTAGTTGTGTGAGAATCGGTGTTTCTATCAACATCACTTTTAGCTTATAAAAACCTCTTGACACTTGTTATCCCAAATAAATGGAGCATTCTTGCATCGCAGCTGAGTTATAGACACTGCTATCATGGAAAAGCCCTTAACAAAGCATCTGTAATATCTAGCCAAACCTAAGAAACTTCTGATCTCCATTTGTTTTTAGGTGGCTTCCATTTCATAACTACCTCTATCTTGCTAGGGTCCACTCTAATGCCTTTTGCTCATGTTATGTGTCCCAAGAAAGACACTTCCTCAAGCCAAGACTCACACTTACTGAGCTTAGCATGAAGCTTTCCATCTCTTAAAATCTGCAACACAATCCTAAGGTGTTGTTCATGATCTTCTCTACTTTTGGAATAGACCAAGATGCCATCTATAAACACCACAACAAACTAATCTAGATAAGGTTTGAAAATCCTATTCATCAAAGCTATGAATACTGGTGGAGTATTGGTAAGCCTAAACGGCATTACTAAAAACTCATAGTGCCTATATTTGGTTCTAAAAGTTGTCTTGGCCACATCTGCTTCCTTAACCCTTAGCTAATAATACCCTGAACTTAGGTTGATCTTAGAGAAAGCACTTGCTCCTCCAAGCTAATCAAATAGATTATCTATCTATGGCAATAGATATTTGTTCTTAATTGTCACTTTATTCAACTGTCGATAATCCACACACAATCTTAAGGATCTATCCTTCTTCTTTACAAACAAAACTGGTGCTCCCCGTGATGATACACTCGGTCTTATGAAACCTTTATCAAGCAATTCATGTAACTGTATCTTTAACTCCTTCAGCTCAGTAGGTGGGGTCTTATAAGGAGATATCAATACTGGTGTCGTACTAGGTAGAACTTCTATCCCAAACTCTAGCTTCCATTCTGGTTGTAAACTGGGTAGCTCATTTAGGAGCACATCTGTAAAATCTACTACTACTAGTATCTGTCCAGCATTTGGCTCATCTCTTGCAGTGTTAAACACATGGGCTAAGTAAACTGACAACCTTTCCTTATCATCCGTCTAGCCACAACAGCTGAAAGTACATTAGACATGAAGTCTGATCTCTCACCCATAACCATGACTTCTGATCCATCAGTTGTTTGAAAAGAAATCCTTTTCTTTTTGCAATCTACTATTACATGGTGCTTGGATAACTAATCCTTGCCTAAGATCAAATTGAACTCATCGAAGGGCAACTTAATGAGATCAACAAAAAACACATGTCCTTAAACTATTAAGGGATATTTTTATATGGTTCAAAAGTGGAAGATGGTCTTTTAAGCAATGAAGGCCAAGTTGATAACACATGTATGCCTGAAGGACTAATTACATGTGCCAGAGTAAGAAAATTGCAAATTGCCTTTGGGAATTTGGCTAGAGTTTACATTGAAGAAATAAATGAAGAACTCACAAAAGAAGAGAAAAACAAGCCCAATAAGCTAAAGAAATTAAAAGTGCAACTTATTAATCTCATTTGAGTGTGTGGAGCATAAAGAGCAAGTTAAGAAGCCTAATCAAAGAAACCCATGCATGTGGCTCATTCTAAGGAGGGAAGGGCCTTATTTGGTTGAATATTTAATTATTGCAATATTAGTTCAAAATAGAAAATTTAATTAGGAGTCCCTTAATCACTTTCTATGTTGAAAAATAAAGGCCTTGTTTGGCTTAGCTCTAATTTTTGTAATTTTGTTTCTTTGTTAAGGGGTGTCATCCAAACATGCCCTTTGTTTTTTATTTTCCTTATGAAAATAAAAGTTAGTGTAAAAGGCCTATAAATAGCCTAATTGTTGACTTGTAAATTAACAATTGAATTATCAAGAGTGCTTTGATATAATTTTGTGAGCTTTGTCTCTATTTTATTATTTCATTAAGAATTGAATTTGACTTATCAAGAATTCTTTCTTGTGGCATTTTATTTATTCTTCCTATAATCTAAGTTTCTAATTACAAGTTAATTAGGGGTTTAGTAGGAGTAAATTTGTTTAGTGTTTGTTCTTAATCTAATTGCATTGTTTGGGCTTTTAGCCTCTCTAAGACTTGGGTTTTATTAGATTCTTTATAAACTCTGTTAACTACCTAAGGTTAAAGAACCCGAAACCCCTAAAACATACAATATAGCTAGAATAAGTATAAGAAAAAGAATAAAAATAAACCCCAACCTATTGCACCCTAAACAATATATGAATGGAAATACAAGTAATTGATTGATTTTAAAATAACAAGAACATAATTTAACAAAGTACCTTGAATGAAAACCAATTCTTGTTACAAAAAGAAGAAGACAAGCTATCCTCTCTAATAAAATTAAGCC
>CANXYI010788773.1:0-11572 GCA_948208565.1 Hura crepitans | reverse complement strand
GTTAACTAAAACTATTAATTGATACATTTATTAATTCCAATAAAGTGAAATACCTAATTTCACCTTGAGGTACATAATGTGCAATGTGATGAGATTACGTGAAATATGGTGATATATTTATATATTGCTTAAACATTTTGTTATAAATATGTGAGATGACTTGTTAAAGCACATTTTGGATTTGATAAGGTACGTAATTATATTTTGAGACTATGTTTCAAGCTATTGAATTATTATGACCTATAAGAAAACTTTTGCATATGAAGGCTATGCCTTATGATAGACAAGTTTATATGCAAGTGAACATTTTTACACGGAAATACAAGAAATAATATGAGAAATTCGTTGATTAATGAGAATGTGATTATTACTTAGACAAGAATGATATGAATTGTTATGTTCTATCTATTAAGAATTGTGAATCTTATGATGCCACTTGTATGGCATAATTATGATATTGAAGCAATGAGCTTAATTTTGTACTACTATTATGCAGTAATCCTCTAATTAAAAATATAAACTGAGAACTAATATTCCTATGCTTACCTAGAGTAGAAATAACGTTGAGATAAGTTGGCATGACAGTAAGGTATTTTAGCAATATTGCATCACTGTCACTTACACTACTACTATAGGTACAACTGTGTGAGCCTCATGGGCACTATACAATTGATAGTGTATAGGTATAGTCGCATATGCTCTAGCACTACATAATTATTGAGCTTAACCTATTGATTATGCTCATGTATGTGTACAGATGCGTAAGCCTATTAGGTACTGTACAATTATCACATATGAAGAGCATTACAAATACCCGATATCTAGTCTATAATAGTTTTAGAATATATTAGGCCTTATATCTAATTTTGACTGGTAAATAATAATGATTAAATTAAAGAATGAGAAAAATATAGTGAATATCATGATATATGATACATTGTGTTGATTGCATTAGCATGAATTGCATGTTGAAATTATTATGATGCCCACATGACAACGAATGAAAGGGTAAGGATAGGGATACATATACATTGTGAGTTAGCATGACAATAATATTTAATATCTTCTATTGTGAATTTGATTGAGGTGTACTAGTTAAATAAGTTGAGAAATTATTATGTCTAATTTCTTATCTACATAGTTCTCATGAAATGCTTGAAACATAACATGTTTTTTTATGTATATTATATAGAATAATATTTTGGTAAATTTGTATGTGATACATGTAAACACTTATGCTTTTGATGAATGTTGTGAATTACGTGTGATGTGTCTATATGGTTATTCAAGATTGATTTGCACCACTAAGCAATTATAATTAGCACATTGGTTTTCCATGTACAGGTTAAAAGTATATGTTGACAAGAGGAGTAATTAGCAAGTCGAATTTGTAGTAGGTTCAAGAGCATTATGCATCATTTCTAGCATTTACACTTATAGTTTATAATTCTTTTACATGTCCATTTGTTTATTAGTCCATTTACAATAAATGTAAAGGATAGTATTTTGAGCAATGATTTTAATTATAAGTTAGTTTTTACTAGGTTACTTTGTTCTGGCCTAGTTAGGTAAGTCAATGTGGTTTGATTTGGTTTTATCATGGATATAGGTTTGAATACCACTTTTGATAATTTTTCTAGATGAGAATGCATATGATTATAAATGAATGCAAAAGTAGATATATGTGAATGAAAATATATGGGAACAAGCTAAATGAATAAGCATATAGAGTGACTAGTGCTTTGGGCACATAATGTGGCACTCCCTCATCTAGTGTCCTAAGATATTTGGAAGAAGGGCATCACAATTACATTAGATTAGATTAAGAAGAAGATATAAGAGCAAAATGAGAAGAAGAAGCCAAAGCAAAGATCAAAGAATGAATTCTTGTAATAATAAATAGTTTTATTATCATTATTATTATTATTATTATTATTATTATTATTATTATTAATTCTTCTTTGGTTTGTAATTTATGCATACTACCTAGGTTTTGCTTAAATTGGTTTCTTATTGCTTAAGAAAAACATTTGTACTAAAAGTTTATAGCTAGATCATTCATTTTAATTAGGCAAAAATGTAATACATGATTAATTGGATTAATGATATACATGGCATGCCAAAACACGCAAACTATGAATGCTGAGACTTATATAAAAGAAATCCCTTAAATTAATATAAAACTTGTAAGCCTTCCATTAATGTTATGGGAACTAGAGTTCTTTTTAGTATTAGGTTATTAAAGATACTTAGGCTTATGCTATGTCAAATATGTTCAAACCATATTGATAACATTGGTTTGTTAAGCATACTCAAGGCTAAATGGTTATTGGAGACATGATTGGGGAAATGTGTATATAATGCACATGCATCAAGCTTTAGTGACCCAATGATTCAATAATTGCATTGGATGCAATTGGTTCAGGAAACCTACAACTAAATTTGAAAATGGCTTGTTTAGCTTACTTAAGGTCAAATTCAAAAAGTAAGTGTTTGACCTACTAGGAAAGCTTCTAATGTGCTTTCTTGAATCAATGTTTGAGAGCCATGGGTTCGTAATAAAACAAAAGGAGTAATGCTTGTTTATAAAAGCCATATACACATGCATGCATATACATGACATTCATCTAACATGCTAATCTTAATCTTCACATGTAAGTGCACAGTAATCATAAAATCATGAACATTCATAACCTAAATCTATGTAAATTAATGGACGTTAGTAAACTTATGGGTCCAAACCTTGTAGACTGGCTTCAAAACCCAAAGATAGTCTTTATGAGTGAGAAGATAACATATGTGTTGGATCAACCCATCCCACCTATCTTAAGTGATATTGTTACTACTGATGAACAATCAGCATCTTTAAAGCACATTGAGAATGTTAATTTGGTAGTTTGTGTCATGTTGGCGTCTATGACTCTTAAACTTTAGAAGCAATGTGAGCATATAGACGCTTTAACGATGTTGTATCACCTCAAAGAGTTATTTAAGAGGTAAAGTAAGACAAAAAGAATTGAAGTATCTAAGTCCCTATTCATTGAATGGTGTAAGAGAGGACTCTAGCCATTCAGCATGCTCTAAAGATGAAAAGGCTTATTGAAAGGCTCGCCAATATGGGCTTTATTATGGATCATGAACTGAGTGTTGACTTAGTTCTTACTTCTTTTCTAGATATTTATGCATAGTTCGTGCTTAACTATCACATGAATAAGATCCAAATAACTCTCTCAAAGTTGCTGAACTTGTTCAAGACTACTAAGGATGCCATAAAAAAGGGCCTTAAAACAGTCATGAAGCTCAAGAATACTAAGTTTGCTGCTAACAAGGAGGACCTATAACACCCCCTACCCATTCCCGAAGGAAATGAACAAAGGTGTTACTTCCCTAGGTCACCCATCCTTAAATTACCCCAAGGTTTATTCATTTAACACTTACGACTTCTTCCATATTACTATCATGTCTTAACGGATTAGTGGTTATTACTATACAACCTTCTAATATTGCTTATTTTAGTTAGATAAAACACTATTTTATACTTGTTATCCATTTTACAGAAATTTGGGCAGCATAACAGCTACTCAGGTGAAAAATTAAAAATTTTTTCTACATAAAAAGCACATCTATAAACATCACAGACTCAAACCTCACTCTTGGACCTTTCTGGTCCTCTAAATCAACATCAACCACAATTACACAATAGTTATTAGGTTTTAGACCTATAGTTATCCAACAACTAGACAGGCATATATTTTCATCGTAAGTTCATACTTACACAGATCATGTAGTTTATTATATAAGTATCCATATGTATCTATAATATACATCAACTGTCTATTTCTAAACCCTAATAAACATTAGTGCTTTTCTATATCATAACCAATAAAGTACAGAAGTATATACCAAAAGAACTCAACAGTAGTTACACTGCACTAGATGAAGCTAAACAGCTACCCTGTCTAGGACCTATGCATCGAAACACCGACACCCTGAGTATACATTCAGTGGTGGAATTGACACAATAAATGCATATCATGAATGCAGAGACACATATGAGGTCACATGTATAGATAAACAGACACTATAACCATTTCCATGTAGGGTTGCCAGGTCATGTACCAATTATGTGTTATATCTTATAGTGCCTTGTCATGCAAGTAACTAGTTGATATTCCATCTGGTCAACTCAATTATTTAAATCCATGTATTTATTCAATTGCCATTATTAATAGTCAAGTAATGTTATATTTATCAAGTAATATGTTATTCAAGTCCACGACAGACAGACTACACTTTAAGACACTGGATAGCAGGATCTATGTTGTGTAGTGGCTCGTATTTTGGGCCTCAATAACTGCACCTACCTGGTCCGATAGTAAGGATCAGTTCCCTAGAACCTCCTAATATCAGACTGGCAGATAACAGGGATCAGTCTCGTGAGACCTCCCTATATCTATAAGTGGGATAGCTAGGATCAGCCATGTGAGACCTCCTAATACCCTAAATCCACGTCTCTAGTACAACATGGGTGCATAATAGTGATCAGCCTCACGAGACATCCCAATATCCACATGAAACCAATGGATAGTAGGGATCAATCCAGGTGGACCTCCTAATACCTGAGTGTGTAGGGTTTATCCTTAGAACCTCGACAGCTGCATCTGCCATTATATCAAACAATAGTGGCCCTAAAAGGAACTAGCCTATCTAGTAGCTGCTAATTCTCTAGTTGACCGGTCAACTCATCTAGTGGGTGTCTAACTGATGGGCCATATCACTCTTCATTATTTAGTTATATAGTTATTAATCATTTTTAGCTTAAGTCCTATCGCTAACAACTTATATTTTCATTTCTGGTACATTTATGCACTTTTTCCCATTTTAGGTTGTTTGTTGCAAAATCACTATTCATATGGTCATTTTTCCCTAAAATACTATTCATTTAGTCATTTCTCAAAATCATGCTTTCCATATACCTTTTCGTGCTAACCATGCATTCCTCATTCCTCTACCTAATATGTTTCAATATCCTCAAGAGTTCGTTCATTATACTTATGCTATTATTGACACACATATAATCACCATTTCATATGCCATTTTTAATGTCACCATTACATATCATTTTAGGTCACCATTTCTCAAATTACCATTCAACATATCTTGTTATTTGTATTCACATTCTTAGCATGATTTTTCCATCTCATTTCCATGTTAATGCCATACATAACATGCCATACACATGTATACTCGTGACATCCCATACATGCACACCATTCAACCATACATCACACATATCCCTACACTTAGTTTCTCTCGCCCAAATCATGCATACAAGGTTATTTTCATGCCATTAACATAAGTATACTATCCATTTACATCAATTCCATGCCTAACCCTAAGTTTTAACATTTCTATACACAAGTTCACATACAAAATCATGCAAAACTAAATGGCATGCATCAATTGAGTCAAGTCCACATACCTAGGGTGTGAAAACACCCCTTTCTCCACCACTTCAAGGTCTTTAACGGTATTCTCCTTCAACACTTTCTTTTTGACCTAAACATAATGAATTTCACCTTAGAAAAATTCTCAAAAATTCTATACAACTCCAAATTGAAATCTAAAAACATAAGATTTCTTAGAATTACCTAAGCTACCTAAAACAAAAATAAAAAATTAGAATTAAATCACTTACACCTAAATTTATCTCTATTCACCTTAAGTGAATTTCTCTCTCTAAGCAAGATATGGTGAAATTTCCACTTAATTTAGCTTTTATGGATCATAGAGGATCAAAAACATATAAAATTTATGAATTTTAATGGTGTATAGGAGGAGAGAGAAAGAAAAAATGGTGGGGAAGTCACCTTGGGAATAGCATCAGCTTGTGTGGGTTTTGGGAGGATAAAGATGAGCTTTACACATGTGAGCCCCTCATATGTGTAAGGCCTTTTATATGGGAAGGGAGATGGCCCATATCATGACATGTGGCGATCTAACGGTCCATTTTCTTTCGATTTTCATTTAAACTTCAAAAATTCATAGTAATTTCTCTAGACCTCCAAAAATAGCCATTTGAGTTTTAAAAATCCTCAATTAGTACCATTAATAGACTCATAAAATTTTAAGTCAAAATCCATCGACAACTATAGTTACTATTCACCCACTAAAATAAAATATTCCACATAAATATTAGATGGTCTTGAAAAATTAAAATTCCTTCATCACCATATAGATTTGAATTTTTAAGGTTCAGGGTATGGTATTTTCGGGTTCGTCTGGGCACATCCTAGGGATGTCCCGGCATAACCTCATTTTATGTCACTATTCACTAGTTCTTAACCCAAAATAATTTATTGATTTTGCTAAATTTTTAAATTATTTCACTTTTTCCATTTTTTGGCCAATCAAAGTTTTATGACCAATACGCTCTTTCTAGCCTTACTAAGGTGCCTCGAATCACAAGAAGCACTATTCATGCTATAGAGGTACTGTTCATGAAACTTCGACTTATAGACGTTACAATTCTTCCCCTCTTAAGGAATTTCATCCTCGAAATTATTGTTATGAAAAGATAGGGGTATTATGCTTTCATTTGCTCTTCACTTCCCCACGTGGCTTCTGTGGTGTTGTGGTGTCTCCATAACACCTTCACTAAAGGGATTACCTTGTTCCTCAGTTGTTTTACTTTTCTAGCCAAGATTAACATTGGTTCTTCTTCGTATGTTAAGTCGAGCTATACTTGTATCTCTTCTGCAGATATCACATGTGATGGATCCGATTGGTATCACCTCAACATCGATACGTGAAATACATCATGGATTTGTTATAGCTCAAAAGGCAATGCCAATTTATATGCCAAGGTTCCCACACGTTCTGTGATCTCGTAGGGACCGATAAATCTGGGACTGAGTTTTCCCTTTTTACCAATTCTAAGCATCTTCTTCCATGGCAACACTTTCAAGAATACTCCTTCACCGACTTTATACTTAATGTCTCTTTATTTCAAATCTGCATACGATTTATATCTGTCCGAGGTGACTTTTAATCTATCTTTTATAATCTTAACTTTCTCTTTCGCATCTCTGATCAAGTCTGATCCCATAATCTTACCTTCCCCCACTTCACTCTAATAAAGGGGAGCTCTGCACCTTCTACCATATATTACCTCATAAAGTGTCATTCCTAAGCTGTCTTAGTGGCTATTATTGTAAGCAAACTCAGCCAAGGATAGATATTGATCCTAATTACCTCCAAACTCTATTGCATAACTATGTAGCATGTCTTCCAATATCTATATCACCAGTTTTGATTGTCTATCCATTTGAGGGTGAAATGCTATGCTATATGTCATCGAGTACCCAATGCTTCCTGTAGCTTCTTCCAAAATCTAAAAGTAAACCTTGGGTCTCGATTTGAAATGATGGTTACTAGTACTCTGTATAATCATACGATCTCATCAATATAAAGTCGAGCTAGCTTCTTTAAGGAATAATCCATCCTTACTGGAATAAAGTGAGTTATCTTGGTTAATCTATCCACTATCACACATACAACGTCGCATTTACTTTTGGTCAGTGGCAACCCTATTACAAAATCCATAGTGATCTTCTTCCATTTCCATTCTGGGATTGCTATTGGGTGTAACAACCTAAAACGAACCTGGTATTTAGCTTTCACCTGCCGACAAGTTAAACATCAGGCTATATATTCAACTACCTCCCACTTCATTCCTAGCCACCAATAGTGGGGTTTCAAGTCAAGGTACATCTTCATGCTCCTTGGGTACATAGAGTATGGAGCTTCATGAGCCTCTTTTAAGATCTACATTCTCAATCCATCTATTTTTGATACACAGTCTATTCTGATAATACGAGCTTCTATCTACACCTAATTCAAACCTTGTAATCTTCCCCTTTTTTACTGTATTTATGGTTTATACCATCAGTTCATCTTTCAATCAGGCCTTCTTTATTTGCTACTTAAAGTCAGATTTAATCTGCAATTTAGCTAAAAGGGCATCTTCTACTATATACTCCACTCAAGCATGCATAAGCTTCAGGGTGGTAATGAGTTTCCTGCTCAGGGCATCTATAACCATATTTGCCTTTCTTAGATGGTAGTTTATCAGACAATCATAATCCTTGATTAACTTCATCCATTATTATTGTCTAAGATTCAATTCCTTTTATATGGGCAAGTACTTCAAACTCTTGTGATTAGTATAAATATAGCATCTTTCTCCATACAAGTCATGTCTCTACACCTTCAATGCAAATACAATAGTAGCTAGTTCTAGATCATGTGTGGGATAATTCTTCTCATGAGGCTTTAATTGCCTAGAGGTATATGTAATCACTCTGCCTTCTTGCATCAGAACGCAACCAAGCTCATTATGTGAGGCATCACTATATATCACAAACTCCTTCCCTTATTCAGGCTAAGTAACAATAGGAGCCTTCATCAACATTCTTTTCAATCTGTCGAAAACTGGCTTAACATTTATCATCCCATTCAAAACTCACATCTTTTCTTATCAGTCGTGTCAGTGCAGCTGTAATCATCGAGAAACCCTTCACAAACCTTTGATAATATCTTGCCAATCCTAGGAAGCTTCGAATCTCTGTCATGTTTTTAAGAGGATTCCACTCCAATACAGCTTTAACCTTACTCGAGTCCACTTTGATACCCTCAGCTGATGCAATGTGACCTAAAAAAGCTACTTTCTCCAACCAGAACTCATATTTACTCATTTTAGCATATAGTTATCTTTCCCTCAAAGTCTGCAGCACAATTTTGAGGTGCTGCTCATGTTCCTCCCGAGTCCTGGAATACATTAAAATATCATCTTTGAACACCATAACAAATTGATCCAAGTAAGGCTTGAAGATCCAGTTCATCAAATCAATAAAGGCTGCTAGGGTATTAGTGAGCCCAAATGGCATCATTAGGAACTCATAATGACCATATCAAGTCCTGAAGGCAATCTTAAGGATGTCACTCTCTTTAATCCACAACTGATGATACCCTGACCTCAAATCTATTTTGGAGAAGATATTGGCACCTCGTAACTAATCGAAGAGATCATTAATTCTAAGCAACAGATATTTATTCTTGATTGTTACTTTATTTAGTTGCCTATAATCAATGCATAACTGAAGTGACCTATCTTTCTTTTTCATGAACAATATAGGTGTTCCCCAAGATGAGACACTAGGCCTAATAAAGCCTTTATCCAATAGCTCCTGCAACTATAGTTTTAACTCCTTCAATTCTGCTGGTGCCATCCTATATAGTGTAATAGACATTGGGTTCGTGCTAGGTTATACCTTAATCTTGAAGTCCAACTCTCGATGCGGTGGTAATTCTGGTAATTCATCTAGGAATACATCAAGAAATTCTGATACCATTGATATTTGATCAAGGCTAGGTGTTATGGTACCGATATCATTATATAAGCTAAGAATGCTTCACACCCCTTTAGAATGAGTTGGCTATAATGGCTGAGATGATATTGGATAAGGAATTTCTTTTACCCATAACCGTTACCTTTTGCCCATCTGTCATCTATAAACTTAACCTTTTTCTCTCATAATCAATCACTGCCTTATGTTTTGACAGCTAGTCCATACATAATATGACATTAAACTCATGAAAGGGAAGTTATATCAGATCTATTTAAATTATCATAGGATAGTGTCTATAAATTATATTCATTGTCACACTTTACCCAATTAGGTTACTCACTAGAATGTCTAAGTCTATAGGCTCTGGCTTTAGACCCCAATCTCATGCTTGTGTGGTGTAAATATAGGAATGTGTATAATTAGGATCAATTAATGTTAACATAAGCACATCAAATAAGTAAAAAGTACTAACAATGACTTCTAGTGCTTCAGCTTCCTCCTAAGCACGAATAGTATACTGTCGTACTAGAGCTCTAGCCTCCTACCTCATCCTCTTACTGATAGTCAACTGTTGGGATGTCTTTGAGGACACTCCTATTGAAAGTGGTCTCTGGCTCTGCATACAAAGCATTCTCCTCTCTTATACTGCCAATACTAGCCCCAATGTCTCCTATTATAACTCCTACCTGTCGAAGGTGCACTTCTAGCTATAGACACTAGAGTACTTAAGGCCTGCTGTGATGGCCAAAGCTTAAGAGGAATGGCCTAACCTAACCTCTAAGGTAGGGCTTACCTCTGCAACTACTGTCCCAATTGTCTTTAAGACTACTGTTCGAGCTAGAACTCCCTCTGTCTCTTGCCCCCTTCTAGAGCTGAACTTGTTTGACTAGTGGCAAATGGCCTCTTCCTTTAAAATAACTCCCTCTTTTCCTACATCACGTCCTCTATGTCATAAGTAGCATCTACCAATTTTGAAAAATCTCTAATCTTTACGGTGGCAATCTGCATTCGCAGCTCGACATTGAGGCCATTTTCAAACCTCTTACAACGTTCTTCCTCATTAGGAGGTGGGTGAAGTCCTTCTCATATTCTGACACTGACCTCCAACCTCATTTCAGGTCTAGGAATTCCTATCTCATTTTCTCTTTATAAGACTTTAGAATATATCTTTTACGGAACTCCTTCAAAAAATACTCCTAAGTAATCTTTGCTACTACTTTCCTCCTCTTTATCATGTCCCATTAATGGAAGGCTTCTTCTTGAATGAGAGAGATGGCACATTTCAAGCTTTCTTCCTCCGTGCATTCCAATTACTCCAAAATCCTCATAGTCTACTCCAGCCAATATTAAACTCTTACAACATTTCGTGCACCTAAGAAGTCCACAATCCCCATCTTTTTCACCCTTTCCAAGTAAGTCTTTTGTAATGTTATTAGGGCTAGTAGAGGTAGTACAGGAGTTAGAGGTGGTGGTGTTAAAGCAACAATATGCCTCATCAACTCCACTATCTACTGCAACAATATTGGTAAAGCCTAAGCCTAAGGCTGTGGCTGTGGTGGTGTCTAATGTACAGCATCACTCAGCTTTGATGTGGCTGCACTCACCTCTAGGTCGAGGATGGTTATGGGAGCATGATACTAACAATGACTTCTAGTGCTTCAGCTTCCTCCTAAGCACGAATAGTATACTATCGTACTAAAGCTCTAGCCTCCTACCTCATCCTCTTACTGATAGTCAACTGTTGGGTTGTCTTTGAGGACACTCCTATTGAAAGTGGTCTCTGGCTCTGCATACAAAGCATTCTCCTCTCTTATACTGCCAGTACTAGCCCCAATGTCTCCTATTATAACTCCCACATGTCGAAGGTGCACTTCTAGCTGTAGACACTAGAGTACTTAAGGCCTGCTGTGATGGCCAAAACTTAAGAGGAATGGCCTAACCTAACCTCTAAGGTAGGGCTTACCTCTGCAACTACTGTCCCAATTGTCTTTAAGACTACTGTCCGAGCTAGAACTCCCTCTGTCTCTTACCCCCTTCTAGAGCTGAACTTGTTTGACTAGTGGCAAATGGCCTCTTCCTTTAAAATAACTCCCTCTTTTCCTACATCACGTCCTCTATGTCATAAGTAGCATCTACCAATTTTGAAAAATCTCTAATCTTTA
>CANXYI010788655.1:0-11755 GCA_948208565.1 Hura crepitans | reverse complement strand
AAACTTTAGATAGTAGATAAAAGAAGCTTAGGGTATAGATGAGTCACTGATGTAATTGACAATTAAAGTTCAAAAGGGGAAGGCACTCGAATTTGATTTGAGGGAGAATGGATGTTTGTGTTATTAGGGTAGGTTATGTATACCTAGTATAGATGATCTAAGGTTATAGATATTGAAGGAGGCTCATGAAGCTCCTTACTCTATGCATCTTGGTAGTACTAAGATGTATTTTGACTTGAAACCTTAGTATTGGTGGTCAGGTATAATGGGAGATGTGACTAAGTGTGTTGCTAAGTGTTTGACATGTCTGTAGGTAAAAGCTGAGCATCATGTTTCTTTTAGATTACTACATCATATAGCAATACTAAAATGGAAATGGGAAAGAGTGATAATGGATTTTGTAGTGGGATTGCCTATGACTAAAGGCAAATGTGATGTTGTGTGGGTGATAGTTGACAAACTAACCAAGATAGGTCACTTTATCCCTATCAGGATGGACTACTCCCTAGAAAAGTTAGCTAAACTATATATTAGTGAGATTGTTATACTTCATGGTGTAACAATGGCAATCATTTCTAATAGAGATCCTTGATTGACTTTAAGGTTTTAGAAGAGGTTACATGAAGCCTTAGGCATTAGATTGACCTACAATACAACCTTCTACCCTCAGATAGATGGACAATTAAAGAGGGTGATACAAGTGTTTGAGGACATGTTACACAATTATTCCATTGAATTTAAAGGCAGTTAGGATTAGTACTTGTCTTTAGTTGAGTTTGCCTAAAACAATAGCTATTAGACTAGATTAGGCATGGCCCCATATGAAGCATTGTATGGTAGAAAGTACAGAACTCCTTTGTGTTAGAATGAGATTAGGGAAAACAAGATGTTAGGATTTGATTTGATTAGATATATTGAGGAAAAAGTTAAGGTGATCAGAGAAAGGCTAAAAGCTGCAGTTGATAGGCATAAATCCTATATTGATTTAAAGTGGAGGGATATCAAGTATGTTGTTAGTGATAAAGTGTTTTTAAAGGTATCCCCATGGAAAAAGGTCCTTAGATTTAGGAAAAAGAGGAAGTTGAGCCCTAGATTTATTGGCCCATATGAGATCACAGAAAGAGTGGGACCTCTAGTGTATAGACTAGCTTTGCCATCTGAACTATCATAAATTCATGATGTATTTCATGTATCAATATTGAGGTAATATAGATCGAATCCCTCCTACATAGTCTTAATAATAGATGTGGAAGTGCAACCGGACTTAAGCTATGAAAAATAAATTATATAGATACTGGCCAGAGAAGTGAAATAGTTGAGGAATAAAACCATTCCTTTGGTTAAACTCCTTTAGAGATATCACAACATAAAAGAAGCTATCTAGGAGTCTAAAATGTAGTTAAAGGCTCAGTATCCATAACTCTTTACTCCAGGTAGTTTTGAGGACAAAATTTCTGAAGAGGGGAAGAATTGTAATGCCCGTAAGTCGAGGCTCTATAAATAATACCACTGAGGCCGACAAAGTGTCCCCAGAGTGTCGAGTAACCTTCATAAGGCTCGAGGCAAGGGTACTTGTCATAAAACTTTGAGGGACCATAAAATGATGAAATCAACATAATTTAAAGATTTAGTAGAACTAATAAATTATTTTAAGCTGTAACTTAGTGGGCTATAGGCTTAGATGGAGTCAAGTTGAGAATGACCCAAGATATTCCCAGACAGACCTAAAAATGCCACATTTTGAAAGTTAAAAATTCCTTTAAGTCTATTGTTGAAAAAAATTTTTAATTCTTAGGTCATTTGGAAAATTTCAAAATTTTAAGGTTTTACATGTGAACTGAGGTGGTTGGTTAACTATCCTATCGATGGAATTTTGTTATGAATTTTATGAGCCCCTAAATAGGACCAATTGAGGATTTTTAAAATCAGCAAAATGATTTTTAGAGGTCTAAGTGAGATTTTAAAAATTCCTAAAATTCTACCGAATAACTAAGATTCTCGAGAATTGGATTCACCTACTTCTCGATGGAATTTTGTCATAAAATTTTATGAGCATTTAATTAGGCTTAATTAAAGATTTTTGGATTAAACATCATAATTTTTTAATGTCCCAATGATTTTTAAAAATTCCCCGAAGTTGGCAACCCTTATTTTCTCAAAATTCGAGTTTCAGGGCACTTGAGCGACATATGTCCCCACCAGAGCTACCTTGGCCAACTATAATAGCCTATCTTGCCATATAATCCTCTATTTAGCAAGATCCACTCCCCACCTCCACCTTTTTCCCCATTTTCCTTTTCCCTTTCCGTCACGCTATTTCTACTGCCCTTTCCTTCTTTATGGCTATTCTAACCCCAAACCCCCCTCAAATTGCCACAAAAAATCACCATTTTAATTGAGGAATCTATCCTTGAAGATTTTGAAGTCCATAAGCCATCCAAAAATTCAAGGATTAGTAAGAATACATACATAGGCAGCATGGGATTCAACTTTTAGTATAAATTGGTTTCTTAGCTTTTTTTTTAGTTCCTAGAGGATTTTCCCTTCCTAAGGATACCTATATAATCAGAATTTTAATCGGTGATGTGTGTGATTTTTGGTATTTTTTAGTGGTGATGAACAACAAAGGAACTTGCAAGCTTGAAATGTGAGGGAAAGCTTTACCTGAGAGGTAAGTGAATCAAATACCTTGAGGCCTATTTTGCTTTGTTTTTGTAGCCTTTGTATGGGGAAATTGAGTACTGAATAGTGGCTATGTTGGCTAAAGTGCGTGTATTAGTAACTTGACTTCATGTTGATGTTGATTTGGGTCTAATTTGGATGATATAAGTAGTGAATTAAGGAAAAAGGATAAGGAGGGGTGATGTTTTATGAATGGTTGAGAGGTTTGTAAGGGTTACATATGGTGTATGCCATGGATTTACATGTTTTGGTGTATGTGTAATGTAAAAAGGCATATGTATGTGAAATGTCATGCATGGCTGTAGGGTACATTGGGTGCCTTAGCTTAGAAGGCAAGGATAAAGTCATATGGGTGTGTGAAATTATAAGGTTATGTGATGAATATGGAATGATTACTAGCTTTTAAATGTGTTTAGGGTGAAAGAAATAATTATGGCCTTGTGTGTGTGCTTTTAGTTAAGAGGTAGAGTGTAGTTTAGGGTGTGAATGTTACACCTATGATGTGTGGATCATGTTAAAGATAGGGCATTGACATTCAGAGAGGGAGTGTAAGTGGTGGTATTTATTAAAATAATAAAAGTGCATGGTGTGTGGTATGTATGGTCGAAGTATATGTTAATGGTACAATGACATATAATGTGTGATATGGGGTGTATGCATGGATATTTACAATAAAATAATCATATATGGCTAGGTGTCATAAGTAATTATAGGATATACATAGATACTATGGCAAAATAATGCTTGTAGGTACTTGACCATAAGTTGGCCGAGAGGGTTAGTATGGGTTTTAGCATGTCTGTAGGAGATAAAACATGTGTACATGATGCATATATATGTATATACACCTATAATATGCCATGGTGTTGGTATGTGTGGGTAAGTGTGAGCAAAGATATGCTTGTGATTATTATCCACTTGTGGTTGAGAGCTCTATAAGGCTAATGATGGCATGTGAGGTGTAGGTGAAGAATTTAGTTAGTTAGGTCCTCTATGTGTGTGTTGATAAAATGGTCGAGGCATGTTATAGTGTATATTGGACTAATTTGCATGGTAAAAGCACAAATATGTGTATAGGCATGTTTGTAAGATGTCTAAGTGTTCATAAATATATTTGAATTAGATAGAAAGCATGTATAAGGAAAAATGGAACTTGTGGCTGAGAGCTTTGAAAGGTAATGTGACATGAAAATTGAGGTATAGTCTAATTGGTATTTGTGTGTGTAATGGCATGGCAATTGTGGCATTTTGTGTGTGGCATGATTTAGGTTGATATGCATGCTTAGTGTGGCTTGAAATGAACAACATATGGGACATTTTTAAAGTATGGAAAAAAGGATTGAAATTGAACTTAAAATTGACTTTAAAAGGCATGTAAAATGGCTTTAAAATGGGATTAAAGTTAGGAATGGATTTGTACCTTAAAATGACCTAAAATGTGATGTGTTTGTAAGTTGGCATGTAAGCTATTTGTATGGAAAATGGATGTCCTTGTTTAAGGTTGGCTATAGGCCTATGAAAGTATGAGATCATTGGTGCAATTGGCACTTAACAAAGACTTAAAATAAACCTAAAATAGTTATTGCAATTAGGAAAAATGACTTATAACTATCCAAAAAAATGTGATTTTGGGACTGTAATTAAAATTACCATTTAACATGAATATAATTGATCTAAAATAATGGGCTAGACTAGATTTAATATGCTTGTAATTATGCCTTTAGAATTTGAGTCAAAAAGTGATAGAAAATTTTACTTGATTTTGCCTAGAAAGGCTAAAAATGACCTGTAACTATCTAAAAAATTGACTATTTATAAAAATTTTATATCTATTTTTTGCTTCACAATATTATAAAAAGATAATTAGCAAAAAAATGAACTTAAAATGAAATTAGATGGCCTATTAGTTAGACACCCACTGGATGGGTTGACTGGTAAACTTAGCGATTAACAGCTGCTAGACTATCTGATTATTAGACTAGGTCGATGTAGTGGTTAAGGTTCATCATTAAGCCACTGCACTAGTCTACGGAGTAGACACTCTTTGTTGTTAGCGCTTTTCATTGTATATTGAATTATGCCGATGCAGCAGCGAATGTCCCTAGAGGGCCCACTACACTAGTCTATTGGGCAAACCAAATGGATTATTTGATATTATCAATGTCTTGGAAGGTCTACAAATTGATCCCTATGCATACTTACACAATATTTTTCCCTTTGAGAGGTTTTTATGAACTGATTCCTATAAGCTATGTTGGGCTAGTGCAGCGATTAGGGTCTAAAATATGGGCCGCTGCATATCTTTCAATTCCCTTTTATTCCAGTGTCTATAAGTGTAGTCTACCTAGTTGGGCCTCTTTAATATTTTAAATAATACACCTAAAAGTAATAGAATGGTTGAATGAATTATAAAAAGAAACTAAATAAAATTATCATAGTGGCATTTTGGTAATTTTAAAGAAATGAGACATACCATCTATATGACGTCAATCATTTGGCATGTGGATCACACATTACACCTAGACTATCATTTATAATTGCATTTTGTGTATTAATGCATGGTTTAAATGGTTTAGATTTACTTGCTAAGTTTTATACTCAATGTACCTTTGTTATGGTGCACAAGTAACAAAGACAAGCAAGCCAGCCTCGATGATCGTGCAATGTAGCTATACAATAGTTGAAGGGTAAAGAAAGTTGTTTTCTTTCTTTTTGTAGTGGCACTCATGTAATACCCTATAGGTTTTGGTTAACATGATTAGAAGCTACTATGTCTGTATATATAACCTAGATGTGATGTATGTAAGTTTTATGGTTTTGTTTTGTTTGTGTGTGAACTTGATTACTATAGACCTAAGGTCTTATTTGTTAGTGCTAATATGTGAATATGTGGCTAATGTTGGCTGATGATTGATTAGGGGACTATAAAGGTCTAAAAGGAGGTTTGTGAATTGTTGTCTTATAGAACTATTTTAGCAGGTGAAAAAAATTTTGGTATGTCAACGGGTTAACCGTTATTCTACCTAATTTTCCATGACCTATGAAGTGTTTATAAATGCCCTGTTTGAGTCTGTTCAACCATGTATAAATAAGATTAAGGGTTATATTAGACGTCTAAGTAATATCTGATAGAATTCTAGAATAGTCCATAAGTGTTGAGTAGTTTTCTCTTAGAGCAATCTTAGGATGGGTGACCTATCAGGAAGTGCCTCGCCTGTCGAGTTTCTTCTGAGATTTGGTACAAGGTGTCGCATAGTTAATTCAGTCTCTAAGTTGCATTTTTCTCTCAACATAATATAAATATATAAATGAGTAGACCCTATGTCTTTTAATTTAGGTACAAGAGTACTAATGAGAGAGAAAGTACTAACTATAACATTTGGGGCATCATCCTCCTTTTTAGCTCAAATGGCATACTTATATGTAGAGGCACATGACTTTTATTTCTACATTGTCTTGAAAGTAGTTTTCTAAATAGCTCTTGTATTATCTTCTATCTTAAAACTCCTACCAACTACTACATTAGTGTTAGCTTCTCTCAGATGCTTAATCCTATCATATATTTTACGGTAGTCTTTAATTTTATTGTCAGTAGACCTATATCTCAAACAAGCTCCTAATACCTTCTAACGAGTACAACTATATATCTTGTTAAATTGTTCACATAGTCGTTCTATAGCATATCCTATAGCTAATTCTAGGGCACTGGCCACTAATACATCTCTATGGTCTCCCTTATTGCTATTCTTGTTCTTTATAGTAAACCCTATGTATATAAGCCTTTTTGCTTCTTGTTGGATACAAAAGAGGTATTGCCTTGACCTTGCCCTTCCTTATTTTACCCTTTATTCCTTCTATTTCGATCATGTTTATAAATGTCCTTTAATTCCATGCGAACTAAAAATAGCTATGAAAAGGGTGTGATTCTCAAAGAGCACTTGACAATTATCACTCTATTTAAACTTGGCATTCTTTTGTAACACTTTGTTTAGTGGAGAGGCTATAATAGGAACTAATTCACGAATCATTTATAATATCTGGCTCTTTAGAATTCTTAGATAGTTTCTACTTAACTATGGATTTAATCTTTTTAGGATCCACTCTCACCCCATTAATAAAAATTATGTGGCCCAAAAATGTGACTTCTTCAAGCCATATGTCACATTTACTGAATTTGCCATATAGTTATTTCTCTCTCAGCTTCTGTAATACCAACCTTAAATTTTCTTTATATCTTTCCTTGCTCTTCGAGCATCCCAATATGTCGTCTATAAGTATTATTATGAGCTAGTTTAAGTAAAGATGAATGAAATGATTCAGAAGGTCCATAAATGCTATTTATGTATTCATTAAACAAAAAGGCATCACAAGGAATTCATAATGCCCTTACCTTGTTTTAAAGGCTATCTTATACACATTTGCATCCATTATCATTAATTGGTAATATATTTACCTCTAGTCTACGTTTGAAAATACATATGCTTCCTTAAGTTGATCAAATAGGTAATCAATTTTAGGGAGAGGGTAATTATTTTACATACTAAGCTCATGCAGTTGCTAGTAATCTATATATACCCTTATTGATCCATCCTTTTTCTTCATAAAGAGAATAGTAAACCTTATGGTGAAACACTAGGGCATATCTAACCTTTGTCTGGAAACTCTTGTAACTATATTTTTAGCTCCTTCAACTCTATTAGTGCCATCTTATATGGTGGAATGGACACTAGTGCAACACTAGGCACTAGTTCAATTACAAATTAAACTTCCCTTTTTTATGGCAAGCCCAACAAATTTTCAAGAAAGACATCCTGGAATTCTCTCATAGTTAATATGTCTTGAAGTTCAGGTATTGCTTTTCTAGTATCCTTCATATGAACTAGATATGTTGGACACCCTTTTCTAACCAACTTTCTTGCTACTGTAATAGATGTCACATTGGAGAGAAAATCATATCACTCTCTCACAACTATTACCTCATCCTTATCAATTGTCTTAGGGGCTATTCTCTTAACTATATAATCCACTCTCACTTAATGCTTATCTGACCAATCCATACCTAATTTCTCATCAAATTTGTGAAAGGGTAGCTCAATTAGGTTTGCTAAGAACTCACCCCCTTAATGCCTTAATGGAATGCTCATTTACTCTTTGTTCAATATAATACTATGCCCCAATATATTAGTGACAAAGATTTCATGCTTAGTTGGTTAAGTCTCTAATTTTCATTTTTGTGTTAACGTAATATAAATATATTAATGAGTAGACCTTGGGTTTATCAATGCATATATAAGAGTGCCAATGAGAGAGAAACTACCAATCATGACATCCGGGGCATCATCCTCTTTTTTAGCTCATATTGCATAGCTAAATGTAGAGGCACATGACTCTTATTTCTATATTGTCTCAAAAGTAGTTTTCTAAATAGCTCTTATATTATTTTGTCACTTAGAACTACTACCAGCTGATGTATTAGTTTTAGCATTTCTTATGTTAGATGTATACCCTAGAGCTTATGTAATAGGATTATATTCATATGTTTAAACCTTTTGAATTAAAGTAAAAAGCATTTCACTTTATATCATGGTACTTTTATATAATACTTATAATTGTATAAAATATCTTTAACCATGTTATAAAGTCCATAGATAAAATCACAGTGCAGAGGAAATCATGAAGTGTTTATGATGTGAAATTCTTAATCCATGCAAATTTGATATACCTAAATATCTCTGACCATAGTATTAATAAGATAGGACATTGTTAATATGGATAGATTAGCACATGTTATACTTCTTGATTGGAAAAAGTAGTAGTTCTCACAAGCCGTAAGCATAGAGATGCTTGGAGTTAATATATGGATGCTTATTTAGGAAGTAATTACATTGGAGACCCACTATAAGATCTTCACCTGGATACTTAATCTATGTTAGTGAAAGTATCTCATCATATCAGTGGTGCAAGTATCCTTGGAGTTAAGATTACTATCTTAAATATGGAGTGACATACTTTGACTCCAAAGCTTTCACTTCAAACAAGAAGTATACATATTGAGATGCTTAGGTATGGCATGACATATTTGAAGATAGGGTAGTAATCAATAAAGGATTCACCACCCCAGATTATAGTGGGGAGTTTATCTCATAATTCTTATGAGTAATCTTTATTTATAAATCTTCGGCCAAAGTAAATTGCCATATGTGAATGGTATTCACAAAGGCAATTTTTAGAATAAAGGTGAAATTATTAGAACAAAATATCTAGGGCTTAATTAAACATAGTTAAGCTTTGATTTGACATAAGTCCATACTCTAAATTCGATGGGATAAAAGATAGTGAAAGGAGTTTATTACATCATAAATGTATATTAAAGGGTTAAGTCAAACCGCTTGACTTTTCACCACTTGGGTAGCCATGATTCATGGATAGATGCCTCCCTTGACTTGTATACAAGTTATATATCAATTAGTAAATTGAAATTGATTCAACAAGATTGAATGTATAAAATCCTAATTGGACTAGGATTCTAATTCACTATGTACTTGCAAGTTATTCTAGAAACCCATAGGATCACACACATAAAATGAGTTTGAGGAAGATTCAATGAGAATAAATGTTCTAATAATATGAGATATCATTAGAAGATGAATTAAGAAGAATAAATAACCAAATGGGCTTGGGTCCTACTTACAAATGAGAAGTCTAGAAAATTAGGATTTTTAGAAAGTGAGGGTTTTTGAACTTAGGCCTTGTTGAGTCCAAATTTTAATTAGTTATCAATCTTATTTTTATGGTATTTCAAAAGGATAAAAGGCCTTAAATTATAGTAATTATTGATCCAAAATAGAGCCTAGGAGTGCCATATAGGATTAATGAAAGTTGGGCTAAAACATATTGCACATAAGCCCTCTAAAAGGATTATACGCATATGACAGAAAAGGGCCCAATTGGTGGGTTAATTCTAGTCAAACTTATGGCTGATTTTGATTGACAAAATCTAACCTAAAAATGATTTATCTAAAGTATAAATAACCCTTATTGCTATATCCACCATACACATATTTTTCTATAGCAAAAACTGCCACATAGAACAATTAAAAATACATAAATTTCTTCTTTTTCCTTCATCTGCTTGAAAATCCTACTAGCACCTAGATTTTCAAGTTATTCTCTTATAAGAACTTCTTATGTGGATTACCTTAATGGTGTTCCCAACTGAGGATCACTATGATTTGTGACAACTAGATGAGTGGAGTAAAAGAAAAGGAAAGCTGCATATTAGAATCACGAATTGCGTAAAGAATTTATGGTAAATTCTTATTTTGTGATTTCCTTTAATATAATTTTTTGTTTTTCAATTTTCTAATATTACAATTCAATGGATGTTTTATTTCCACTGTGAGTGAGTCCATGGAAACCAATAATTATTTTACAGCTTGATTATATCAAAAAGTTGAAAACTATCGCAATTTGTCGATATCCCGCAGTTAAGCATTAAAATTTTGGTATGAATTTTCTATGCGATTTTTATGTTTTTTTCCTTTTTTTAGTGTTTAGATATGGATTAAAATAAATTGGAAATAATTTTTTTCTATCTTTATAAATTTTTGGGATTTTATATGCTTGAATGAAGCAAAATTATGAAAATTTGTTGTGCTAGTTGACTAAAATGTTGTTATTTTGTTCAACTAGTTATTTAATTACTTTTAGCCTTAAATTTTATTTTTAAGTTCTTAAAATCCTAATGTTTGAATCTATAATTGATCAATAAAATTGGATTTTATTTGATGATTGAAATAATTAATTGAACATTAACTTCGGGTTCTTACAACATCTATTGACTAGTTTTGGAAATTTTTGTTTAGCCCATTTTTTAATGTTTTCAACCCCAAATTATTTTTTCCTAGGGTCTAAGGGATGAAAATTTAATTCTGGAGCTAGCCAATAATATTAGATTTTATTTTTTATTTTTTTAAAAAATCATTGATTATAATTTTAAAGTTGTCTTTTTTACTACAGAAAACAACTAAATTAGGGCAAATTTTTCGAACAATTTTTTTTATTTTTACAGCCTCAAATTATTTTTTATAAGTTTTTTAAAGATTGAAAAGTATTTTTGGAGTTGATCATTAAAATTATATTTTATTTTATAATTAAAAGAATTATTTCAAAACAATTTTGGTTGTTGATATTTCCTATAAAACTAATTAAGGTTTTACTAGTGGTGTCGAAATTTGATTTTGATTCCTTTCAATTCCAGACCTATTTGTTCATAATTATTGCATAATTATAAAGTTAATTTGAATATTTTTAATGCTAAAAACTAATTGCATTTGAATTGGATTCATAGTTTTGTATCAGTTATATGAACATATAGCATATTTGCTATCGGTAGTGATCAACAAAATTAATTTTGAGTTGATTAATTTGGATTAATTTTCTTGGTCATTGTATATGATTTGATATGTTCAAACTTGCTATAAATTGGTCCAAAATCATTTGGAATAATATTTTACAAAATAATATAAATTAGATTATTGGTAAATACTAGAAATTAGATTTTTGGCATTAGTGCAATTCAAGAAATTCAAATTAAATAATTCCAAGATTTTATTGAAATTTAATACTAGAATTAATGCAAATTGAATTAATTAATTAGATTAAATAATTAAATTTTCAAATTAATTATTGGTTAGACCAATAGTTATAAGAAAATCAACATTTTTAAGCATATGTAACCTAAGAATCCCAAAATTAATTTTCAATTGAATTGAAAATTTTTCCTTTTTGGAAATGGTTTCTAAAATGAAAAGTATATTTAAATATTTAATTATTTTAATTCATTGGATTAATGAGATTAATTTCCATACTTACTATACAACAAAGGTAAGCATACATGTCTTGTTAATTTTGCAAGAGTTGCAAAATAAACTAAATTCAACCATATTGGATCCAAAAATTGCAAGTTAATTATGTGCATTAGAAATGAATGTTAAGGGTGTATGTTTGGTATGATTACTAGTTATGGACAAAGACCAATGAGATTGATCTATATTGTATAACTTTTTTCTTT
>CANXYI010788653.1:0-14172 GCA_948208565.1 Hura crepitans | reverse complement strand
CCAATCTAGTATTCATCAAATCTAAATGTGTGTACATTATCACACTATGCCTTTTTGCTAGGTCATAATACATAAGTATGCAATTAATCATTTATATATCTTAATTATTAACAAGTCAAACATTCCATTAATGTCTTTATACATCATACCTTCTTTCACAATCCAACATATTCATACACTATTATCTTATTTTTATTTTTTATTATTAAGATTATAATTACATTATATGAAAAATTACCGTTTTACCCATAGTTAAAAGACATAGACTTGAAGCTAGATACCAAGAATCATTGAAATCAAAGGTCTATCATTGACCTGAGGGTCTTATATGTTGACCATAAAGGTCTAATATGTTAACTTGAAGGCCTAGCCCAAAGGCAAATACATTAATATTTTGGTCTAGCCTAAAGGGATATATGTTGACTCGAAGCTCTGGCCTGAAGATAAATACGTTGATGGAAAGGTCTAAAAAAAAGCATGAAGTGCCCTAGACCTAGTTGATTAGCCAACCTATCCAAGCTAGATTGTCTACATATATGGGCCATCACCATTTTGCATTTGGTTACAACTTTTCAAAGTAGCTTGGGTAAGTTTTCTTAGTTATTTGCTCAACAAATAACATTAAAGGGAAAATTAAATCCTTAAATTACTGTGAAAATCATTTATTTGCTTATTCATGAACTACAATCACCAAAATCAAATATCATGAAGATTCATTAATCATATCTCATGAATAGAATCATAAATTTTTATATGCCTAAACATCATTACTGTATTTTACAAAGCAATTTACCTTACCATTCCATTTGAGAATGCCTAAAGCATTCTTTATCTCAGATTAGGTCTTCTAGCCATTGTGGTTATCATTGCTATCATATCCATATACTATTTTCTTTGTTGTTTTTAACATATTTAACATATATCAACTCATACATATTTTCATTCATTAATAATAATATTTTCAATGTTAACACATTGTTATGTCTAGAGCATAACACGTGTGAGCTCATCTTGTATAACAAGTATAATAGGTCATATACATCAAAACTTGAATGATATATAACGTAGTTTCAACATCATTATTTTCATAACACCATATGTTTATACCATAATAGGAATTTCTATCCACTTCTCATGGGTCACATATCATTATTCCTTTCTTACAATTATTCTAGGCAAAACTCATTTTAATCATAGCATTAAACACTTTCATCAATTTAGGCCATTCTTGCCTTAGTGACACATCCTCATGTATAAATCATTTATTGAATACCTTAACACTTGTTATTTATCTTTTTAAGCTATTCAACCTTAGTTAAATCATTATAACTTACCAATAGTTTATATCTATCATTTTTTTTGTCACACATTATTTATGATCATAAATAATGTACTTTATTATGGCCATTTCATTAGTTGACAAAAATAATCATGTTTTTATATGTCACATATTCCTTAATGCCAAATCTTTATTTTATCATACACACATATTCCCTTTCAAGTATAATATGTTTATATCATAATCTATTCATCATTTTAAGTTCACACAATCATTTGGACATCATTAAGGATTTTGGCTATAATAGTTTTTTAATTGTCAAAAATATTCATTTTTATCTTTAATCTTATTAATCTAATTTAATAACATGCACCTTTATTTATTCAATAACTGCACACAACTAAATCATGCCTCATACACATAAAATATCAACATACACCTAGAGGTAACATTCAGCCAACTTAAAATTTAAGCCTATGCTAATCCAATTATTATCTTTATTGTATGCAAGGTATATTTACAACCTTATTACTCTAACTACAATTATCACAAGGTCAAACCCACTATATACATATTTTGCCCATTACATGAAACTAACATGTTCATGTTATTCTTATAATAGCAATGCATCATTAAGCATACATAACATCTCATATTTTACTTAATATGTATTATGAGTCATTAAATACATAAAAACATTAAATACAAGAACATCACATATACTATAGTTCAAAAAAACATTACATACCCAATATATACATATATCATTGAATGACTTTAAAACTATTAACCTAACTTTAAGGCATCATATTATGTCTTTATGCTAATATCCATCTTGTTCTACAATACTAACTATTCCACTCTAACATATAACCTATACTTATATCAAACTTCCACATACTCTTCTCACATAACATTTAATAAGTTATACACCCTTTAGAACATACCTTAAGCCATATTTATAAGCAATATCCTTATGTTTCATGCCACCTACAAGTTAGCTATATACTTCATCATTTATGTTTGAAACTTAAAACTAACTTAATAAAGGTGTTCTTAGGCACTTAAATGACCTTATAAAAATATAAAACTCCATAAAAACTTACCCCGTGTTAAAAAGGTCACTATTCACTTCCGTCTCCATAAGTAAAAATCTCACCATCTAACCTTATTTCTTTTGTAATTAGAGGTGAAATTATGGTATGGAGGTGTTGATTAGGGGATTATAAGTGAGATTAGAGCATTGGATTGAGTGGTGGAAGCAAAGAAAGGGTAGAGAAAGAGAAAGAATGTTTTTACTATAAGGGAAAAGAAAGAAGAAGGGTAGATTTTTGGTTGCTCTAGGACCTATTATAGCCCTTATATACATCTTAGATCAACGGCTAGGACTAACACTCTTAAAATCCAAAGGTCCATATATATTTGTCTTAAAAATTCCTCCTTTAAAGAAATTTAAAATGATTTCTCTTCAATTCATTCACCAATTAACACATTTTAAGATCTAATAAATCACTGTTAATAATTACTAAATGGCTAAAAAAGTTATGCTCCAAAATCGAGAAAATTCAATTAAAAATAACATTTTTATCGTTACCTAATTTTTATAAATACTTCCCAACATTCAAAACATCCAATTCCTTTACCATCATAATCTTTAATATATTTGAGACTGAGGATATGGCATTTTTTTGTCTATATGAGTACATTCAAAAAATATTCACAGTACACTGTCATAAAATCTTGACTTCTATTTTTAACCTCCTTAATAACCTTATTTCCTCTCTAAACATTACCCCAAAATGTTTTATAATTAATGCTACCATTTTTATAACATTAGTATGATTCAGGTCTCAAAAAGTACAATTCACATGCATACTCATTATCATTGGATTTTCATACAAAGGTTCTCATTTTTTCACCAAACTATATGCATAAATTGTTTAACATATAAACTCCTAATCAGTAGGGTTAGAAACCCTATTCCCATGCCAAAAGTCACTATTTGGGACTTTGGGTCTCACTTTTCATAATCTTGCTTGTTATCAGCCGTTAGACTTCCAAATGTCCTTATTTTCATATAAGATTTTACCTATAGCCTACTTACAACTTAATACTTTGATTAGTAAGAAAATCCTAATATTGTCCTAAAGTCACTATTCACTATGCTTAGGGTTCATGTCCCTTCCTATTCGAGGCCAGTTAAATCGAATAACCTAAGACTCAACCTAAATCTAACAACTCAAATCCCAAAAGACAAGAAGGAAATTAGAGAAATCTTAAGTTATTCCTATTTAATTAGCCTAAAAAGAGTGAGTTGGGTTCCATAAGGTAGGAGTCGCCACCTATTTGGAGTTAGGAAATACTTTATAGGGCTAAAACCAAAGTGGTTTGGAACCTTACTCTTATTTATACCTCAATTTAATATGGAATTTCATATTAAATTTATAATTTTATCCCTTTTTCTTAGTATGTATCACAATAAGATAAAATATTCAATTGCATAAAGAAGTAACAAAACATACATATTTATAAAAGTAAAGGAAATATATGAAATCATACATGAAATTAAATAATTGATTGTTTTGTGAACTTTGGTTCTCACACGCTAATTTTTATAAAATAACTTTTATTATTTGTGACTTTTATTAAAGAAAAATCAAAACCCATTTTATTAGGAAAACACTAATTAATTAAGTATAAAATAATTTGGTTATTTTTATAACCTGTAAAAAATCATTTTCTACCAAATACAACATTCATGGAAAATACACAGAAATAATGCGAGTAAAATAAATTACTTGGCAATTACCTAAAATACATTCTAACCCAAAAGGAAATAAAAATTACAAGAAAAATACCTAAAATACATTCTGACTGAATAAAAATAAAATTACATTAAAATGACCTAAAATACAATCTAACAAAAAATAATATAAAAATAATTAAATGGAAAGGGGAAGTTTATGAAGAAATAAAAGTTAGATAAAATAAATAAATAGAAATAAAATAATAAAATAACAATAAAATAAAGGGAGAAAAATAACAAAAGGTTAACTTCAATGGATGTTTAATAAGAGGAAAAAGACTAGTTAAATAAAACCCAAATAGATCTCATACAACTCGTATCACAAAAACACAATTTTAGTATGAGAGAAATAATGGGATCCTTAAAAGGTATAAATAAAAGGACATAAAATAAATAATGAAGGAAATAAAAAAATAAATAATTAAAAAAAATAGCATGTGAAAAAATAATGAATAATAATTGAATAAAAAATAAAGAACAACATATTAATAATGGACAAATATGATAAGGGTACTACATCTAACTAGTAGATGAGTATCTAAATTAAATAGCGTTACCACATTTAACTAGTAAATGGGCAACAAATAAAAGAAAGTAAAGGGCACCATGCCTAACTAGCAGACGGATGGAAAAAGAAAAGAAAAGAAAAAAGAAAAAGGAGGATTTGGGTAACCAACTAAGTATAATTACCTTCAAAAATGATCTTCAATTAACTCGAGAGAAAAAAGGGCAAATAATTTTGGAAAAACCTTTTAAAATAAAAAAAATAGTGTTCAAAGAGTGTTTTTCACATTTTTAGGTATCCCCTTATCAAGAAAAGTTGACCCTTTAGACTGACATGGAGTTTAGCATATATACACAAATTTTGAGACTAAAAAAGGCCATTTTAGCCTTAGGAAAATGGGTGTTTTGATGAAAAGGGCCATTTGGCCAAAGCAGTTATTTTGCTTGGACTATTTTAAAGTCCGTTTAGGACTCTACCATGCAAAATGACACCATCTTAAAATCCAAAAAAGGCCTTTTTTAGCAAAGTGGAAATGACTATTTTGGCCCCTAAAATAGTTGTTTTTGTCCCAAAAATGCAAAAATTAAAAATTTTATTTTTAATTGATTCTTTTGAAAATTTTACTTCACACTATAGGGGGCAGTGTTAGGTATCAAGCTTGGCCCTATCGCCTTGAGCCCTCACCCCACGATAGAATCATATTTTTCTCATAGTTTGGCTTACACTACAAGCTTGTTGGCCTAAGTTAAGGTTTATATCAAAAAGTTAACTTTTCTTTATCTTTGTGAAAAAGATCTTAAATTTTGCAATAACATTTTTACTTATGATAATTTTTTTTCTTAATTCATCATTACGTAATCTGAACATAGGAGCCTAGAACCCAGTTTTTATAATTGCCCCCAACATTGGGTGGGTGACTAAAGAGTGTGTAATGTGACCTAAAGTTCAAAAAAAGAGAGAGATGTGTACCTCATGAAGTAACCCTTTTCATCTTGTTATATGCTTTGATAGTTTCTCCTTAATAGATAGGGCAAGCAATTACATTTATTTTGTATTATGGTTCGGACAGTATGACCCGTTGCATTTATTTTGTATTAAGATTTGGAACAGACAAGCTGTTACATCAATTTTTTTGTTAATGTTTAGATAGGCCAAGTTGTTGGATCCATTTTGTGTTAAAATTTAGACAAGACAAGCCGTTACATGTAAACTTGATTCAGATAGAGTGAGAGCTATTGCATTTAATCTTGATTCTGGTTCAGATAGGGTGAGATCTATTACCCCTAACATTGATGCTAGTTCAAATAGGGTGAGACCCATTGCATTTGACCTTAATACTAGTTTAGATAGGGCAAGAACCATTACATATTACCTTGATTTGGACAAGTTTGCTTTAGATAAGGTGAGCCATTACATCTGAGCTTGATGTTAGTTCAAACAGGGCGAGAGCCATTGCATCTAAATTTGATTTTGTTTTGGATAGGGTGAGAGCTATTGCATTTAACCTTGATAAATTTATTTGGATGAATTTCTCCATTTTCTATTAATATTTGATTATGTGTCACTGTCCTTGCCCCCTACAACTGAGCAAATGGTAGGTAGACATTATTGGTTTAGCATTTATGATGTTGTAATTTGAATACTATAACGCTTTTATAAGCTTCATAATCTTGCAAGTTGTGAAAGCTTACTACTTTCCCCCTACTGTTTAACTAAAAGATCATGATTAGTCAATTGCATTAATAATGCCACCTAAGAAATAGGGGTGAAAGTTTTTAGTCACAATATTGCAATTGTAACTTTGATACATGTTGTGTGTGAGTGCTTATTAATTGTTAGCATGCCATTGTTATCTTATGTACTTGCTGGTTCTTATTACTTTCCTCTTTATAGTTTTTAATTGCTATATTTATTTTTATTTATTATATGCACATACATATAGACCATTTTCATTGTCATTTCATCCATTCATTTTTTTTTTGCAAAAAAGTAAAGGCAACAAATAGAATATGAAAAGAAATATACTTATTGTATAAATAATAAATTTTAGAGTACAATAATTTGTGTCCTAAACTAATATGTAAAAATGTCATAAATAAAGAAAAAAGGAAAAAAAGAAAGACAAATATATCCTAGGGAGTTAGAGGATGTCTCTAGGCCCAAAGCATTTAGAACTCTATCTTAATTAAATCTATCCAGGTAGTTAACTCTCTATCGGTGTCCTCAATCTTTATGCCTTGGTCCATATGTAGAAGCTAGAACTACTCCAAAATTCATGTCTCTAGGCCCTATAGCAATGTCTCATATGAAGCCTTGAGAGGTGCTAAAAAAGATGGTCCTACCTCATTGGTCCGCTGTCATTGTGCAAGTGGACTTATAGGTGAAACTTGACCTAGTAGCTAAACTAAGTCCACTACGTAGTAGGCATCCTCTAGCCCTAAACCTCCTAACTACTCCTCAACCATCTTGTTATGCTCTACAATCATGAGTAATCTTATCCTGCTAGTGACTGGTGATCATTCCTCATGATCCTAAAAGTGATGTGGTTTTCATGGTCCACTTGGTACTACTGCTAGAGAGCTTTACCTCTATACTACTTTAGGATGCCTAATTTAAGCATGATAGTTATAATGATGCCCCTCATGATGATGCTTTTATTGGGGGACCTATTGCTCTAAAATAGTTGGTGCAAGGTTGAAATGTGTGCTCCATAGCTTAAAGTCCATAGAGCTCAGACTAGTACACTTGATCGACACTACTAATGCACTAGAGATAAGAAATAGTAGGCATTTGGTGGAGGTAGAAGTGGACTAGGTTATGGATGGATAAGACCTTTGTCTAGCTATCTTGATAATGTGTGCCAGCCTAACCAAAGAAGCCTTAATATTGATCAAAGATCTCTAGGGCATCTATAACTCTATCAACTGATAGGCATAAAAGCTTGATAGCTAATCACATGTTCTAAGTGTTGCGAACTGTATCACTTTAGCATTATTGGTATAGGCATGTCGGAACTATACCGTGATTAAGAACTCTAGGGTTACAGTATGGTAGGGTGGCATACTTCTAGAAATAGAACTCGCACCATCCCAATTACATGTTAAATGTCCGTGCTTCAAGGCTTTGTGAATAGTTCCACTAGGTCCGGGGAGTGCGCCCGGGGTGCTGGGTCACTTGCATGTAAACTAAGGTAGGACACTAGTTGGAAAACTTTGAAGGGCTTTAAATTGATGAAAAGGCTAAATTTAAAAATTTATTAGAACTAATAATTCATTTCGAGCAATAAGCTACTGATTGGTGTGATAAAATTTAGTCGAGCTAAGAATCACCCAAGATGAGCTCGGACGGACATGAAAATTTTACACCCTAATTGTTAAAAATTGTAAAGAGTCCATTTGTGAAAGAATTTTTTAATTTTAAAGTCATTTGCAAAATTTTCTTAAAATCAAGATTTTTTACGTAAATTGAGGTAGTGGTTAACTAACTTATCGAGGAATTTGGCTATGAAATTTTATAAGTCTCTAAATAAGACTAATTAAGGATTTTAGAAATAAATTTGACAATTTTTTGAGGTCCAAATGGCCATATAAAAATTTTCGAAGTTCTACCGTAAATCGAATGGCCGCAAAATGCCAAAAATTTAATTCACCTACTTCCCCATGGAATTTCATCATGAAATTTTATAGGCATGTAATTGGTATCAAATAAGCATTTTAGGACTAAACAATACATTTTTTTATGACCATGTTATTTTTTAAAAAACCCCGAAGTTGACAGCCCCTATGCTCAGGAAAATGAGTTTTGAGAGCGCTCGAGTGCGGGTCATGCAATTTGACAGCACTACTAATAGGTGAAGTCATTATTGTTCATGTAGGGATATGTACACATGTCAAAGTTGGCTTGACACATGTCAAATTCACTGTGCCAAGTGGCAAAATCCACTAAGCGACACCAAAAATCCTTTCTTCTCCATATTGGAATTAAAGCCACTTAAGGAGAAAACTCCATTTTTATCTGGTTTTTCAAGTTCTTTTCATCTAGCAATTGTAACCTAAATTCACCTTTACATGTTAGGGAATTAAGAGAAAAAAATCAAGGGAAAAGAAGGTTCCAATAAATTAAAAAAAATTTATCAAAGGGAGAGAGGTCAGTAGGAATTCCAGCAAGGAGAATTAAGCTTTAAGGTGAGTTTTCATTAGGTTTTTCATGATTCTTCCTAAAGGAATTTGGGGTATATTAGATGGCTATATAGATGGAACTTTAATTTGAAGGTTTTGTGTGATTTTAAGGTATTTCCAAGTGGACATTTGGGTAATGAAAGTGCTAGAATTCTTGGATTTTTAAAGGCTTAAAGTTGTTGGGAAATTTATCTTCTTGTGACAAAGGTATGTGAATTCAAGTTTTACGTCATGCATTTGAATTTTTATAAGATGGAATTTAAAAATGTCAATGGAAGAGATGGGAAATTTGGCATGTAATAATGTAGTTGATTGAGGAAATCATGTTTATGGTCTAATTACCCCATGAAGGATTAGTTGGTGTAATGGTTTAAAGAAGTTTGATTGTAATAATTTTACAGTCATAAGTGGCCGAGAGGTATCTAGAGCTTAATTTTGTGTGTAAATGTGGTTTTAAGTAGTTTAAGTTAGTATTTACATGCCATTATATTAGGAGATAATAAATATACATGAGGTTATAATGAACATTGTATAGTTGGTATGATTTTTCTTGAACGGCCGAGACCTCAAGGTTGTATGTGTGTGTGTGCTTGTGTGGTTTGGTTGAATATGGTATGATTGGCATGATAGTGGTATGTGTAAATTAGTGGAATGCAAGAATTATGGTTTAAAAATGATGATATGGCATGAACTAGAATTGATTGAGGTATGAATGTATGAAAATCACATTATAGCCGAGGCATAAAATGATTCTATATGACCTTAAATGGCATGAAATGTAGAGATATGTGTAGGGATGTATATTGTTATGGAAAAAAGCATAAGTGCACGATAAATGTTGATAAAATACACTACTAAAGCTATTAAGTGGCCACGATCGAGAGCAATGTTAATGGAAATCATATAGAAACTTTAGTAATATGTGAACAATGAGAATGTGTAAAAAAACCTAACATAATAGATATAAGATGGATTGATTTACTTGGTTTTAAATTGGACTTGAATATGGAATGACCATGAAACACATGGATATTTGATAATGGACATAAATGAAGGATTAATTCTTGAATAAAGGCTCAAGTTGAATGGCCTAAAAGAGGACTTAAAGTGAACACAAAATTTACTTATGAAATGGACCTTAAATTATGCCTTTAAGGGCTATATTACATGATAAGGTATTGTGGCTATGTTGCCTATGTTTTAGCCTTGTAAATAGCCTAGGGGTTGTATGGCTTAGGGCTATAAACATGATAGAAATAGTGTTGAAAATAGCACAGAAAAAGGATGAGAAATTAACCTAGAAATGTTTATTAGAAACTTGCCGAAATGACCTATAAATGTCCAGTTGACCATTACATGAATCAAAAATACCTCTGGATAGTAAATGGCAAATAATTGTGAAATACTTTTGAAATAAAATAAATCATAACATATCATAATTATTGGCAATTATAATCTTTGAAAATGCATTTGAGAAATTACTCAATACAGCCTAATTGTGGCCATACCAAATTGGGTTAAATTTTAACTATGCCATAAAATTCATATCTATATATTTTTCATTTAGTAATACTATAAGAGGTCAGTCAGTAAAGAAATAATCATAACTTGAGTTGCATGGCCCATTAGTGAGACTATCGCACCTTCTAACAATCTATACATCGGACCAGAATAGAGGACACGTGCATGTAAAATGATATCCAGTTCTGTTATCCAAAATCACTTAAAATTTAAAACATTTATATAAGATAACATTTCTTGACTTGGAAATGCACTAAAACATCAAAAGCCTTTTGGCACACAAATCGAGGTAAATATTAGGGTTATCAAGTCAAAAATTCAGCAGCATCATGGCTGTACCGGGACACTTTCCCAAATTTTTAATTGCTTAAAAACACTACTATACATTCACCACATACATCTCTAACACATATAGGTCCTCCTAATCCTCCAAAAACATATCAACATCACAATGAGCCTCAGGCTCACATAATTAACATTCTCACATGCATTTCATCAATCATCACACATGGCATGCAAGAAAATAGAAATGAAATCCACTGTTAAATTATTTAATACAAAACCCCACTACAAAAAAGAGATTAGACCCAATCCCTATAGGATTATAAGAGCACACAACTATAATACCATTACATTTACATCATGATTACTATTACAAAAAGATCACAAAAATACTCACTTAGGGGTTATCTTTATGTCTCCTACTTTTAGAAGCTTTGGTTATCTAATATGCTGCCTTGTTACATATGCATCACAAACAAGCAATGAGCTAAGATTTCAGTTAGTGGTGTAATCACTTTAACTTGTTAAATGGCAAATTATAGCATTCGATATACGTTCATAATCAATTTGGGTTTTAAAGATTCCCAACATAAATTTTCCATAAATTATATACAACATAAACTATTTTAGTTTTAATATCATAAAAATGCAATTTCAGTGACTTATATGTAACAAGGGTAATTTTTGGTTCTAGAATCATATTCATGCATATGTGGTGTCTTGTAAGCCAGCATACACATTCCAAGCATAGACAATGCAAGTATTGGCATGTTTACTGAGGCACTATTAAAACATCAATTAACTGCCGTTATTTGGGCATAATGCATCACATGCATAAAACCTTATTCTCTAAGCATCATTTATGGCAAAATTGACATTATTATAAATTAACCATTTCTAGGTTATAAGACACGATAAAAAGTCATACCGAACTCATATATTGCAACTAGTAGTGACATACCTACTTTTTGTCCATAAATGCCATAACACACCTCATAGCTGTCTATATTAGAATTTTGAGTTTTATACATATATAATCACCATAAATAGTCATACAAGTGATAATAAACTTATTCAAGCATTTTAAGACCAATTATAAGTCATTTCATCAAATTATGTGAGTAGGTCACTTGTTAATGCCAATTTAACATGCAAACTTAATTATGCTATTATTAAGCCATTTTAATCATTTAACCGATGCCCATATCTATAGGACAACTAAACAAGAACGGATAATGGAATTACTTAGGCTTGAAGGCTCTCCACATCCAAAGATGTGTAACTTAGGCCTATAGGCTCTCTACATCCATAGATGTGTAACTTAGGCCCAAAGGCTCTTATACCACATAGGCAAGTAAACTTAGGCCTGTAGGCTCCCATACAACAAAGGTAAGTAAACTTAGGCTCGAAGGCTCTTATGCATATCAACAAGTAAATCTTAGGCCTGAAGGCTTTCATTCCCGTCGACATGTAAATCAATGACCCGTAGGTCTCATACTTATAGGTGTGCTAGCAACTGCTACAATCCTAATTGACCGATTAACTTATCCAAACTAGGTTGTCTAACTATATAAGCATCATTAAACATGTCAATTTACCTAATTTCACATTTTAATTTATTATATTAACATAAACATCATCATTGGACTCAACGCACCATAGCATGCCCTACACATGTACAATTGGCCAACTTAGGCCTATCGATGTCCATTACACCTGTAGGATCCATTTTCCTAGGTGCAATGGCATCAGGTACTTAACATCTCAATACATCACATGAAGTCACAAATATCGATGCAAATCTTCATATTATCAAAATTTTTGATAATTGCCTATAATTAACCATTTCATGCTTCATTATGCATGTATCACACATATATATACATCATATGCCAAAAATCCATTATAAGTATAACAACATATTGCATTCATACATACATAACAAATTTATCAATAAGAACACTCCTATGCACACTAGCACACTTTACGGTGTAAATAGGCATAATGCTGCTTATTAACATAGCGAGCTATTTTATGGAATTCTAGCACTCAACACATCATTTATACATGTTTTAATTCACAAAGATACCATGTGCATGCTTTTCTAGATAAACACACACAATATGGCATTTTAGGGTTTTCACGTACATAATGCACTTACAGCTAAAAATCATGTTTTCATGGTTTTTATCACATTCGAACACTCCGAATTATCACATATTATACATTTAACATGTCATATGTCACCAATAATTTTTATAGCATTTATTTCATTTTCTATGTATTTATTAACATTTATTTCAATTATGTCATATTATATATAATGCATTAAATGAGTAATTAAGCCAAGTAAAAGTGATTACACTTACTTAACAAGGTCGTACGAGACCCTTAAAGTTTGCTCACGGCTTCTCTTTGCCTCGGGAGACTCAGGTTGTCGTCTCACCTATGAATTCAAATGGGTACGAATTTTAAAAAATAATATAAAATAATCTAAACGTAAAAAAAATATTTTGTGCCTAGATACATGCTCTATAACATCCTAGGAACCCGTGAAAAATAAAATTTTTGGAAAGAGAAATCCTGAGAGAGAGAGAGTTACTAGTCACCTCGAGTTTCTTTTAGATTTTCTCCTGAAATACTCTGCTATTCCGGATGATTTTGGTGTCCACAGACTCGTCTCGAAACGTTAATCATTTCAAGTGTTTGGAACGTTTATCATTTCAAGTGTAAGCATGCTTGGTGGGTCTCTCTGAGGAGAGAGAAATTAAGAAGAGAAAGGAGAGGGAATGAGGGGGCGAAATTTGTAGTGAGGGAGGGAGGATGGTGACTAATGTGTGTGCGTGGGAGGATGGGATAATTTCCCTTTTTATAGTTTTCAAAAATAATATTTTTCTTTGCTTCAAAAAATTATTATAAACAATAGAAAAATTAGTTTTCCTCTATTCCTATCCCTAAAATTCCATAAATTCAAGCCATAAATCCTTTCAAAATCTCGTCCCTAAATTCCAACAATAACTCAAAAAATGAATCTATTTCCTATCCCGAAAATTTGGTAAAAATAGTTCTCGAACTTAGAAAATTTCAATTCCAAAGCCATTGGACTATTCAGAATATTTGAGTGTCAGGTTGTAATATTTTTGGATTATTTTGATTAACTTTTAATTTATTTTACAATTCAGCTTTGCCTATAGTACTATTCACAAGACACTATTATAAACTCTTAATTAACATTTTTAACCATCTGAACAACTTTGGATTGGCTTCAAACTTTGACCAAAATTCTCTTATAATTAATACTTCCTATCGATATTCTTAGTGCGACTCGAGTCTCGAGGAGCACTATTCATCCCGGGAAGTACTATTCACAGGAGTCGAATTTTTGGGTCATTACATTTCTTCCCCTCTTAGAAAAGATGTTGTCCTTGACTTACCTAGTTCAAATAATTGCTGGTATTGTTCTAGTATTTGAGCCTCACTTTCCCAAGTAGCCTCTTTCATGCAGTGATGTCGCCATAAGACTTTTACTAACAGCAATGTCTTGTTCCACAATTCTTTAACCTCTCTGGCTAGGATACTGATAGGTTCTTCTTCATATGAC
>CANXYI010788582.1:0-11109 GCA_948208565.1 Hura crepitans | reverse complement strand
TGAAGTTATGTATAAATTATGTATGAGTAATAGTAGCATGTTATGATGTTAGAAAACAACTTTCATTGTTATAGCACACACCTACACTTTATAATAATAAATTTAACTTTGTATGATTATAGTGTGTGAATTGTTAGTGTGGTATGAAATGGTATGTGTGGACATTTTATTAATGGTTACACCACTAAGCTTCTAAGCTTAGTACATTGTCTTATTTATGATGTGTAGGTCATACATGGTGGGATGGTAAATATTATATAAGGTGATAAAGAGCATGGAGATTAAGGATGGCCGCTAGACAGTACAACCCTTAAATGTGATTAGTGTGTATGTATATTTTGGATCATAAGGTGTGCAAGTACTTACATGTATTCTTTTAAGGAATTTGCCCTTTTATTGTATCAAAAAATATCTATAAACTCTTCTGATAGAATGTATATGTATTTATGTGTAAAATGTTATATTATTATTTGACTTTAACCTGTGTTATAATGAGATAATATATGTACGGCTTAGCATGTTTATGAGATGAAAGTTGCTTCTTATGTAGTATTGAGAAAGAGATAAAGTTGTGTTACTGGAATGATCAGATGGATCATAGAATTAATTATGTACGGTTGAGAATATAAAACTACTATTTTATGAAGGTTACCATTTAGGCTAGTGTCCCCAAACAACCGTTGTGCTATCGAATTTTTGACACGATGATCCCTAATAGTATTTTTGTGAAACAATTTTTCATTAAAGTACATTTTTATAATTTGATTGATAAGATATGTTTGTAAAAAGGTTTTTAATCATATGGTTTATATATAACCCCCTTTTGTACAGTACGCAAAGGAACTTGACAGAAGATGCTACTTCCTATGGGTCTCTCATCTTGATTCTACCTTAGGTGCCATTCACTTAACACTTATGGTCTTATTTAACTCGAAGATCCCTTATAACCATTTTACTAGTTTGTTACCATATCATGGTTATAATACCTATAAAGGACTATTACAATTAGTTAATCAGATATAAAGGCATTTTATAGAAAATTTGAGTAGCATAAAGGCTACTCAGGTGAAAGACTGAAAATTTCAACCTACAAAAAGCACACTTCTATAATCAACAAACCCAACTTCTTCACTTCTGAACCTATCTAGTCCTTTAATAACTGAGACAATATCACAATCATAGGGTCTCAGACCCACATCATTCCACAAACAAACATACATGAATGCATTCAAATGGAAAATCATTCTATAGTTCACAATCTTATAATTTACAAACTATTTTAGGAGTAAGTCTAAACATTATATCATTGTGGGCCCTATACCCTTTATAAATAAGTGCCCTAGTTCTATATCTTTACAAGTAAACAAAAGCATACCCTGAGATGGCTGTCTACTACACTGTATCTACTGAGGCTAGACAACTACTGCTACTATCTGTAACCTACGAATTGAAACACTGATACACCAAATATAAACTCAGTGATGAATTTAATGTAAATAAGGTATACCACACATAAATCATGCAATAATCGTGCATCAGGCTAGTCTTGTACATATGTAAAACTAGTTACATGTAATTTTGTTATATTTTATCATGTCTTATTATTTCATAAACTGTGTCTCATATGATCTAACTAATTTTCCATATGACATACATTACATGGGAACAGGTCAAATAAGTCATTGTTCATTTTAGTTATTATTATTGTTAAGTTATTTCCATCCTTCTATTTTAGTCCCATATTGGAAAGACTACACTTAAAAACACTAGATACCAGGATCTAGACTATGGAGTGGCTCACATTTTAGACCTTCATAATTGCACCTACCCATATCCATCTAATAATAGGGATCAACCTCATAGGACCTCCTAATACCGGAGTGGCAGATGATAGAGATCAATCTTAGTAAACCTCTCAACATCTATGGGTATAACATGGATTAGCCCGTGGGACCTCCTAATATCCTAGGTGTACAGGGTTCACCATAAAACCTTAGCGGCTGCACTTGTCATCTCAATCATGCAGGCAATAGCCTAGAAGGACCACAACCCCTAATAGTTGCTAATTCCGTAGTTGACTAGTCAACCTATCCATTAGGTGTCTAACTAATATGGGCCATATATTATTGATAATTTTATTCACACCATTATAAGTCATTCTTTAATAATGGTACAGTCATCAAATTCTCACATAAAGGTGTATAATCGCACATAATCATATTTTTCCCAATTACAGGTCATTTTACCAGTCGATCACTGTTCATTTGGTCATTTTTATAGTTCCATTCTCATGCCATCATTACTAAACTACTCCTTCCAAAAGCTACAACATTTTACATTAACACCAATCACTTTTACATACATTAATGTCATTATCCATATCATTGCTTATTCATATAATGCCATTATTTTCTCACTTTAATACACTTTACGTATATAACACATTTTACCCTATTTTACCATTTAACACATATATCTACTATACATTATTTTCTTCCCTCAAGTTCACATCACAAGCATTTTATAAGTCCAATTTCTAGCTTAAATGCATGTCAGATCCATGCCATACAGTACATGGCCATCATGCCCACCATTCGGCCACTATAAGAACACATGCATACACATGTATTTTGTCCATACAAATCATGCATATAGGCTTTATTCCATCTTGCTAACATAATCACATGACCAATTTCTATCAAACATGCACACATACACATAATCCACCATTTCCATACACACTCACATGCACCCATACATGCTCACACATCAATTACATTAAATTCACATACCTAAGGTGTAAAAACACCTTTTTTCACCAATCTAAGGCCTTGGTTGCTTCTCTTATTCAAGGGTTCTTCCCTGCCCTAAAATGTACACACTTAGAGCTTAGAAAAATTCCCAAAAATCCTACACAACTCCAAATCAAAATCTACCACCATGGTTATTCTTAAAACACTTAATACTACCTAAAACAAAAATAAAAAGTGGGAAAAAATCACTTACACTCAAAATGGCACTATTCACCATATCTCAAAATCTCATTTTCTAGCCTTTCTTTCTCAATTTTATCACTTAGAGAGGCTTCAGGGGAATATAGAAGGCAAGAACTATATAAAATTTAAGGGGTTTAGGTGTGTGAGGAGAGAGAAATAAAGGTAGAAAAATAGAGGGGCTTATTGAGAATGACATCATCTTCAATGTGGAGGAGGAAGAAGATGAGCTATTTTACACATATGCCACCCTTACATGTCTAAAAGGCTTTTATATTAAGAGGGTGGGTGGCTTGGATCACACCACATGTCGATTTGATGGCCCATTTTAATTTGATTTCTTTTAAAATTTGAAATTTTAAAATAATTTTTCTATACCTCTAAAAAATAATCAATTTAGTGCCAAAAATTCTCGATAATGCCCATTAAAAGCCCTGCAAAATCTCAAGTCAAAACTCCATTAGAAGTAGGGTTACTATTCCCCCGTAAAATTTAGAATTCCAAATAAATATCAAATGACCTTGAAATGTTAAAATTCTTTCACCAATAAACTCATTGGAATTTTTAAGCTTCAGTGTATGGTTTTTTCAAGTCCATCAAGGCATATCCGGAGCTGTCCTAACACAAATTCATTTAAGGTCACTATTTACTAATTCTTAGCCTCAAATGATTTATTGGTTCTACTAAAAGTTTTAATTAATTCATTTTCCTCATTTTTTGGCCTATCAAATTTTTATGACCTGTACTCCCCTTTTTGACTATCATTGTAGGCCTTAGTTCCTTGGGAGTCACTATTCATGCCTGGAGGTAATGTTTATGAAACTATGTTTTACGGGCATTACAATCCTTCCCCTCTTAAGGAATTTTGTCCTTAAAATTACCTGATGAGAATAGCTATGGATATTATCCCTTCATTTGTTCTTCACTTTCCTAGGTGGCTTCTTCTATCTTATGATGCTTCCACAACACCTTTACCAATGGTATGGCTTTATTCTTTAGCTGCTTAATCTCTTTGGCTAGGATTTATATTAGTTTCTCTTCATAAGGAAAATCTAGCTACACCTGGATTTCCTCTAGAGCTATGACATGTGAGGGATCTAATCGGTATCACCTCAACATCGAGACATGGAAGACATCATGAATCTATTGCAATTCTGGTGGCAAAGCTAATCAGTATGCCATTAGTCCCACACATTCAACAACCTCATATGGACTAATGAATCTAGGGCTTAATTTCCTTTTCTTACTGAACCTGAGTATCTTTTTCCATGGTGACACCTTAAGAAATACTTTTTCACCAACTTCATATTTAATATCTCTTTGTTTAAAGTCAGCTTATGATTTCTAGCAATCGACAGCTACTTTTAATCCATCCCTTATAGTTCTGCATCCTTAACCAAATTAGGTCCTATATGTTTACTCTCACCTACTTCACTCCAACACAGTAGAGTCTTGCACCTTCTACCATACAATGCCTTATAAGGTGCCATGCCCATAATAGCCTAGTGGTTGTTATTATATGCAAATTCAGGTAGGGGTAAATATTGATCCCAGCTTCCTTCGAATTCAATGGCATAGTTATGTAACATATAGTCTAATAATTGTATCACCCATTTTGACTATCCATCTATCTATGGATGAAATGTAGTGCTAAAAGTCAAATGAGTACCCAAAGCCTCTTGTAACTTTTTCCAAAATTTGAAAGTAAAGTATGGGTCTCTATCAGAGATAATAGCCACTGGTACTCCATGTAATCTCACAATCTCATCTATATACAATTGTGCTAACTTATCTATGGAGTAGTCCATCCTAACTGGTATAAAGTGGGTTGTCTTGGTCAGTTTATCCACAATCACCCAAACTACATCTCACTTATTCCTTGTCATTGGCAAACCCATCACAAAGTTCATAGTGACTTTTTCCCATTTCCACTCTAGAATTGCTATTGGATGTAACAATCCAAAAAGAACTTGATGCTCAACTTTTAATTGCTGTCATGTTAAAAATTTGAGTTACATACTTTGCCATCTCTCATTTTATCCCTAGCCACTAGTAATGAGATTTCAAGTCAAGGCATATTTTTGTGCTCCTTAGGTCATATCATATAAAGCTTCATGTGCTTCTCTTCGAAGCTATGTTCTTAGCCTATCCACTTTAGGTACATATAACTTATCATGCTGATAAAGGCACCCATCTTTTTTAAGCTCAAAGTCAATGGTCTTCCTATCTTTGACTTTACATATCATCTATACTAATTGTGCATCTCGCATTTGTGCTTCTCTCATTTGCTATCTAAAATTTGGTTTCATCTATAACTTTACTAAGATCGCATTATCATCAGTGTATTGCATCTGAACATTCATAGCTCTCATAGCAACAATAAAATTTTGATCAAAGCATCGGCTACCATATTAGCCTTTCTGGCATGGTAGTCAATCAAATAGTCATAATCTTTTATTAACTCCATCCACTGGCACCATCTCAAGTTCATTTCTTTCTATGTGGGAAGGTATTTCAAGCCTTTATGGTTTGTATAGATATAACATCTTTCACTATATAAGTAATGCCTTCATACTTTTAGTACAAACACAATTGCAACTAGCTCCAAGTTATGTGTGGGGTAATTCCTCTCATGTGGCTTTAACTACCTTGAAGCATAAGCAATCACCTTACCTTTTTGTATTAATACACAACCAAGTCTATTATGGAATGCATCACTATAAATCACAAAGTCTTTCCCCTATTTAGGTTAGGTGAGAATATGGGCTTTAATTAATATCAACTTTAACCTATCAAAGCTCACTTGACACTTGTCATCCCATGTAAATTTCACATCCTTCCTTAGTAGCCTAGTCAATAAAGCTGCAATCATGAAGAACCCCTTCATAAATCTCCTGTAGTACCCAGCCAGTCTTAGGAATCTTTAGATCTCTATCACATTCCTAGGAAGATTCTATTCTAGCACCACTTTAACTTTACTTGGATCCACTTTAATTCCTTTTGCTGATGTAATATGGCCTAAAAAAGGCTACTTCCTTTAGCTAGAACTCACACTTGCTTAACTTCGCATACAACTATTTCTCTCTTAAGGTTTGCAATGCTATCCTCAAGTGTTGTTCATGTTCCTCTAGACTTTTGGAGTATACTATAATGTCATCAATGAAGACAACAATAAACTAGTCTAAATAAGGTTTAAAGATGCTGTTCATCAGGTCCATAAAAGTTGCTAAGGCATTAGTGAGTCCAAATGTCATCACTAGGAACTCGTAATGCCCGTATCTAGTTCTGAAAGTAATTTTTGAAATATCAGCTTCCTTAATCTATAACTAATGATACCCTAATTCAAGTCTATCTTAGAGAACACACTGGCACCTCTAAGCTGGTCAAAGAGATCATCAATTCTCGGTAATGAGTACTTATTCTTAACTGTCACCTTATTTAGTTGCCTTTAGTCAATACACAATTGAAGCGATCCATTTTTCTTCTTTAGAAATAACAAAGGTGCTCCCTAAGGTAAAGTGTTTGGCCTAATGAAGCCTTTATCTAACAATTCCTATAACTGGATCTTTAAATCCTTTAATTCTATAGGTGCCATCTGGTATAGGGTGATAGACATAAGAGTGGTATCCGGATGCACCTTTATCTCAAAATTTAATTCTCTCTATGGTGGTAAGCCTGATAGCTCATCTAGGAACATATTAAGAAACTATAGCACTACAAGTATCTAGTTAATACTTGGTGGTGTTTTCTTGGCATCTATCACATGAATTAGGTAAGCCTCGCATCCCTTTTAGATGAGTCACCTAGCTATCATAGTTAAAATAATGTTAGGCCAAGCATTTCTCTCATCGACTACTATCACCTCGTGGCCCTTAGATTTTTTGAAAGTAAGCCTCTTTTATTCACAATCAACTATTGCCTTATGTTTAGACAATAAATCCATACCTAGGATTACATCAGACTCATCAAAATAAAGTTTAATTAGGTTAGCTGGGAACATTTGATCCTGAATGACTAGAGGGCAATGCCTGTATACTCGATTCACCATCACACTATACCTAATAAGATTGCTCACTAGGATGTCTATATCTATAAGTTTGGACTTTAATCCTTTATCTTGTGCTTATGTAGTGTAGATATAACAATGTGTGGATCCTAGATCTATCAAAGCTAAAAGAGGTCTATCAAATAAAAGGAAAGTACTAACAATCACACCAGGTGCCTCTGCCTCTTCATAGGATCGAATAGCATACTAGTGAGCTGAGGCTCGTGCCTTTAATCTAGTTCTCTAATTGGTACTCGATTTGTCATTTTTATTCTCCCTCTATCCTCGATAGGGTGTTGGTGAGAAAGCATGCATTTGAGTAGCATCATCCTATTTTTGTGGCCAATCCTTCTAAAAGTGATCCCTAGCTCTGCACATAAAACATTCTCCTTGCCTAGATTGCAAACATTATCCCCAATGCTTCCTATTACATGTCCTAGACATCAGGGGGGTGCACTCATTGCTATTGACATCAGAGCACTAGAGGCCTGCTGTAGGGGTTATGGCCTAAATAAAAAGCCTGACCTTTATAAGCACAAAGGTCAAGTCAGGCTTTTTATTTAGGCAAAATGGGACTCCTATTTTTTGCCTACCCCAAGTGCTGAACTAGTTTGGCTAGTTGTGAATGGCCTCTTCTTTTAGAAGAGATCTCTCTTCTTCTGTACCATCTCTTTCATAAACTCTCTATTTTGGGTTTTGGTAATTTGCATCCATAACTCGACATTGAGGCCCTTTTCAAATCATTTGCATCTTTCCTCCTCTGTAGGTATGAACTCCTTAGCATACGTGCTTAACTGAGCAAAGTCCTTTTCATATTTTGATACTGATCTTCTTCCTTATTTTAGGTCTAAAAATTCCTCTCTTTTTATCCTTGTAAAATTCAAGAATGTATCTCTTCTAAAACTCTTGGAGAAAGAACTACCATGTCATATTAGCTATAACTTTCCTTCTTCTTATGGTGTCCCACCAATAGAAAGCTTCTTGCTGGTGAGTGAGGTGGCACACTTCAAATTCTGCTCAGCTGTACACTCTACTTGCTCCAGTATCTTGACAATCTACTCTAGCTAATATTTAGCTCTCGCAGTATCATCCTCCCTTGAACCAAGAAAATCCAAAGCCTTATCTTTTTTACTTTGTTTAGATAAGTCTTTTGTGAGGTGGTGATGGAGTAGCAATAGAGGTATGTCTTAGTAAGTCTACTATCTTGTATAAAAGTGCTGGTGAAGCTTATAGTTATGGTTGTGTCTGTGGCTAGTGTGCTGTATCACTTGGTACTGGGATGGCTACACTCACTTTTGATCTATGTACAGTGGTAGGGGTATGGCTTACCACCTCTTCCCCTTAATTTGGTGAGGTCAGTTCACTTATCATGTACAACTACAAGAACACAAACAATCAGCCTCATATAGTATAGCTTTATAAGGTACAGAACCCTAGACTATGGCACTCATGCATACTAGGCCTAGAACATCTAAACTTACTCTGATACCACTTAATGTAACACCCTCTGCATAGTACTTGAAGGAACTTAATAGAAGATGCTACTTCATTGGGTCACCCATCCTAATTCTACCTTAGGTGCCATTTAATTAACACTTATGGTCTTATTTAACCCAAAGATCCCTTATGACCATTTTACTAGTCTATTACCATGTCATGGTTATAATACGTACAAAGGACTATTACAACCATTTAATTAGATAGAAAGGCATTTTACAAAAAAATTTAGGTAGCATAATGGCTACTCGAGTGAAAAACTGAAAATTTCAATCTACAAAAAGCACACTTCTATAATCACCAATCTTAACTTCCCCACTTTTAGACCCATTTAGTCCTTTAATAACTTAGACAATATCATAAACCTAAGCTCTTAGACCCACATTAGTCCACAAACAAAAATACATATGTGCATTCATATAGATAGTCATTCCATAGTTCACAATTTTATAATTTTTAGATCGTTTTATGCATAAACTAAGAGTAAGTCTAAACATGATATCATCTCAAGCCTCATACACTTTATACATGAGTGCCCTAGTTCTATATTTGTAAAAGTAAACAAAATTTTACCCTGAGATAGTCGTCTGCTACATTATATCTACTAAGGCTAGATAGCTATTGCTACTATCTACAACCTATGCAATGGAACACTAATACGGTGAATGTAAACTTAGTGGTGAATTTAATGTAAGTAAGGTATGCCACCCACAAATCAAGCAATAATCATACATTAGGCTGGTCATGTACATATGTAAAACTAGTTACATGTGATTTTGTTATATTTTAGCTTGTCTTATTATTTCATAATTTGTGTTTTATGTGATCCACCTAAATTTGCCAGATGACATATATTACATATAATCAAGTCAAATAAGTCATAATTAATTACAGTTATTATTATTGCTAAGTTATTTCCATTCTTTTATTTTAGGCCCATAATAGAAAGACAACACTTAAAGACACCAAATAGTGGGATTTAAACTATGCAATAGTCCACATTTTAGACCTCGATAGTTGTACCTACATATATCCATCCGATAGTAGGGACAGCCCCATAGGACTTCCTAATACTAAAGTAGTAGATGGTAGGGATTAGTCCTAGTAGACCTCTTAACATCTATAGGGATAGTAGGGATTAGCCCCATAGGACCTCCCAATATCTTGAGTGTGCAAGATTCATCACAGAACCTCGACAGTTGCACCCGCCATCTTAATCATGTAGGAAATGGCTTAGAAGGACCAAAACCCCTAGTAGCTACTAATTCCCTAGTTAACCAGTCATCCCATCCAATGGGTGTCTAACTAATATAGGCCACGTATTATTGTTAATTTTATTCACATAGTTATAGGTCATTCTTTAATAATTATGCAGTCATCAAATTCTCGCACAAATTTGCATATTTGCACATAATCACATTTTTCCCAGTTATGGGTCATTTTACGAGTCGATCATTATTAATTTGATCATTTTTATGGTTCCATTCTCATGCCATCATTACTAAACTACTCCTTCTAAAAGCCATAACATTTCACATTAACATCATTCACTTTTTCATATATTAATGTCATTATCCATATCATTGCTTATTTACATAATGCCATGCTTTCATGCCATCATTTTCTCACTTTAATACACCCTATTTTAACATTTACCACATATATCTACCATACATTATTTTCTTTTCTCAAGTTCACATCATAAGCATTTTATTAGTCTAATTTCTAGCTTAAATGCATGTCATCCATGCCATACACGTATGCACATTACATAGCCATCATGCCCACCACTCGACCACTACAAGAACACACACATACACATGTATTTCATCCATACAAATCATGTATATAGGCTTTATTCCATCATGCCAACATAATCACATGATTAATTTCTATCGAACATGCACACATACACATAATCTACCATTTTTATACGCATTCACATGTAACCAGACATGCTCACACTTCATAGCACACATTAATTACATTAAATTCACATACTTAGGATTTAAAAATAGCCTTTTCCACCAATTTAAGGCCTCAATTGTTTCTCTTCCTTGCCTTAAAACATACACAATTAGAGCTTAGAAAAATTCCCAAACATCCTACATAACTCTAATTAAAAATCTACCACCATGGTTATTTTTATAACATGTAATACTACCTAAAACAAAAAAAAAGTTAGAGAAAATCACATACAGTAAAGTAAAAAATGGCACTATTCAACCCCATCTCAAAATCTCACTTTCTAGCCTCTCTTTCTCAATTATGTCACTTGGAGAGCCTTTAAAAGATCTTGAAGGTCTATAACCATATAAAAATTGAGTGGTTTAAGTGTAAAGAGAGAGAAATGAAAGAAGAAAAATGGTAGGGCTTATGGAGAATGACATCAGCTTTGATGTGGAGGGGGAAGAAGATGAGCTCTTTTGTATATGTGTAAAAGAATATTAAGAGGGTGGATGGCTCAGATCATGCCACATGTCGATCCAATAGCCTGTTTTAATTTGATTTTCTTTTAAGCTTTGAAAATTGAAAATAATTTTTTACACCTTAAAAAATAATCATTTTAGTGCC
>CANXYI010788467.1:0-14578 GCA_948208565.1 Hura crepitans | reverse complement strand
TATACACTTGGTACTGTAATATGGAATAAAAGAGCAAAATCATAATTTTGGACATTTTATGTAATTTAGGTTTAATGTGCGACATTTGCATAAATAATCATGTTAGATTAGTGTTTGATGATTAAGAATGTATTATGATGGAAATATGGTACATTATTGGTATGTATATGTGTTATGCATAATGTGTGTACATGTGTGGTACATAAGAGTCATAATGTGATACAAGTTATAATGTTCGTATGATTGAAATGTCAATTATGATTGTGATTTGTAAACTTTCAAATAAGAATTTGTATGGATATAATGGTGACAAAGAGGTAATGAAGGATATAAATGTGATTACATGACAAGTAATAAGAACATATAATGTAAAGTTGTATAACATAAAATGTTGAAGCCCATATATGTTAGACAACCTATTGGATAGGTTAACCAATCAACTAGGGAATTAGCAACTGCTAGATATTTGGTATCATTTTTATGTGGGTGCAGTCACTGTTAGGTCCACTTGCACCACTGTACATACACATATTATTCATTGCTATAATCCATCGTTCATTGAAATATCATGGTTATTTTAGTGGGTACAGCCATGAGAAGGTCTATCAAAACCACTGCAAATAAATTTATGCGGGTATAGCTGTATTAGAGGTTCATTAGTGTTATTGCACAATTACTTATAACCTGTTATACTGGTGTAGTAGTGGTTAGGTCTAAAATGTTAGCCACTATATACCATGATCTTGATGTTTAGTATTAGGATTCATTTCTATCAAATATGGGCTATTCAATTGTATAATTAATTGGTTGATCAATTAGCTAGTCAATTGGAAAAAAAAAAGAAAAAAATTGTAATTATAAGCTTTATAAAATGAACATAGGACTTGATATAGATAAAATGGATTGACATATAAATGATTGGAATATTATAATGAGACAAGCATATACAGGTAAATAATGTGTATCATAATACATGTGTAATTAGTTTGTCATGACTGCATGATATTATATGGTAAATGTGCATTTGTGTGCATACGTATGTAAGCATACTTTAGTGAATACCCTATAAGCATTATGCTTAGCACATAATATTTTTGATGCATAAGTAGTAGATAGATAGCCTAACAGCAGTAGTGCAATGTAAGGAAGATTTTATCAAGTGTGATGTAATATTATAGTAGTTGGCTCTCATATGTAAACATCTTTATTATTATGTTATCCTAAATATATTTTGCATGTGAGAATTGCAGCATATGTTATTTGATATAGTAATAAGTTGTCAAGCTTAATGCATCATTTTGTTTTTGTGATACATAGGTTAAAAAGTTGATCTTGAAGTTTTAAAGCCTTACTACAACAATATAAAATCAAGAGAAGCTTCTTTTGGTATATATCTTATATGTATGTATTAAGGGGAACTTTGGCTTAAACATGTTTTAAGTTATTTTGTAACTTTTAATGGATGGTTGTATGTTTATATGTCCATATGATATTGTTATTGATCTTTATGCATGGTTTGTGATGATATGTATGATACGTGTGCTAAGATGTCATATATGCCATGATGGATTAGAGTTTTGAGACATTTGAGATCATATGGATGATGAGCTAGTCATATAGCAATGCTTTTCTTATAGGCAACTATTAGGGATAATGTCATGCGGCAGCTATTATGCTATTAGATTTTCGACACAATGACCCCGAATGGAATAACCTAATAAGGGATTTTTGTTAATATATGTTTAAAGGGTTTTCATTATAATCATGTTGGAATAGGTTTTTAGGTATAAGGGTTTAAGCAAGTTTAGATATTAGTTATGTGTTACTCCTTATTCAGATTTGGGAACAAGTCGAGTGAGGAGTGTCGCAACACTTACCAAGTAGAGAGAGCTCTCAAAACCAACTTAGGGCATAGGTACATGTCCCTTAATTTTCTAAACTTTGATGATAACCTATACACACATCTGTAGTCTATATCAAAGCAGGGCAACTATAGACATAGCCAAAAAGAGTTTGTAATTTAATAGCAAATTAGATGTTATGGCCACCGAATCTAAGGTTCTTCTTCATGGATTCTTGATTGAAAATCAAGAAACAAAAGCCAAAAAGGCCTAATTGAATGAAGTTTAATACGAAAGAATATACCTCTCATTCCATTGTATGAAGCCCTAAAACCCAAGATCTAAATCTTATTAAAATAAACCTTTATTTAAATTAGATATGACTAAATGAATGCTCATCTTAACAAATGAATAACTTCATCAAAATGGACAAACTTTCAAATACCAAAATGGGACACGTGTTCCCCTCTCACTAAAGTAATTAAAGGTTAGAATCCTCCAATGTCTAACCCCTTAAATGGTAAGCTTTAGCCCTAATTAAGGGGTTCACAAACAATTTTTTTATGATAAGACCCTAGACACTATCCCAAGACAATAAAAAAATTAAAAGGGCAGAGAGAAAAGAGGGAAAAAATATTAAGCTTTTGTCCACGTTCCCTCATTTTCCTATAAACAAAAATGCCCATTTAATCCTTTAATCTCAACTTTCAACTAGGAATCTCATAGACAAAGAGAAGCTTAGGTATTTCACTAAGAACTATTTAGTAAATTCACCCTTCTTTTTACATTTTTATTCATATTTTACATCTTCAATGTGTTTTTTTTCTCATTTAGTTATTTCTTCTTTTTCTTTAAAACTTTAGATATTACCTTGCTTTATTTTTTATACATCTTTTATTTTTTCCCTTCAAACAATATGGGTCAAGGATTGATTAAGACAGCTTTGAATACCTCAAAATCATATTTTGGGATACTAATAAGAGTTTTCTGCCAAAGAGTGAGACCCAAGTTCATCTATTCAAATGAATTATCTAATTGTGTAATGTTTTCGTTTTTATTTCCTTGAAACATAAGTCTCTTTAGGTTAAGGCCAATATCTTATGAAATGTCTTTAGATCTAACCAAATTTTAATATCTCTCTAAATAAAGTAACTTTCTTTTTATTTGAAACACTTTTATCTTACCATTTTTGGTAAGCATCGAATCAAACATTAGTTCATCTAATTAGATGTGTGCTCCTCATACTAGAATAAACTTTACATTTTTTTTTTGTACAAGTGTGCCTTCTTTTAGCTAAACCATAAAGGAGGTCTGACACCATATGTCTAATCGACTTTCAAAGGCCCTAAATAGTAAGAAAATGGATACTTTTTATTTCTATCCTTGTTTTTAAGTTATTTATTATGGGATACATTTGATTATATGACACTTCATGTTATCAACTGTAAGCTCTAACCAATTTTGTTTCATGTGTTCCTTCTCTATCCTCACTTGTAATGATTACCAAATTTCGAATTTTGATATAAAAAGGAGGCAGGATCATCATATTAAAATTGATGGGTTGTAATAATTTTCTTTATTTTACTATCAAATATTTCCATCTATAATTCCTTGATATTGTAATAAGGTAGAAAAATGATCTTTGATGCATTCTAAAAGGAATGGCCATAAAAATATTTTATAGAAAAATAAAGTTTTAATTGCATAAAAATTAAAATTTTTAGAGACTAAAGTCTCTAATCACCAAAAGTGGTTTTAACTTGATAAAAAATGTTTTATTTAGTAAGTAAAAGTTTTAAATGGTGCACTTTGAGGATCAAAATCCTTAAATCCCAAAAATTATTTGTAAAATTAGAGAAAATGAAAATTTTAAAAAAAATATTATTTACATGATAAAAAGGTTTTAATAATAAAATTGATTTGAGGACCAATGTTCCACTAACCAAAATGATTTTACCTAAACTAGAGTAATAATGCTTTAATCAATAAAACCTTTTTAGACCAAAATCCTCGATTTAATAAACTGGCTTAATTTCATGTAAGTTATAGCATATTACGATTTATTAGATGTGTGTTTTTTTAATGTTTAATAAAAAAATAATTTGTTATTAATGTGTAAAGGTGCTTATTTATCTTGCAATAATTATATAATTAGGTATTTGATAAAACATAAAATAATGACATGGAAACTAATGTTAGTTTAGATAGCATTCCCTCAAAAATAGAACATGGTAGTGAATAAGAAGTATGTGAGTAGTTTCAATGAGATAATAGTCTTTCTGCTTAATAACCCTATTTTTTCGTAATGTCTAAGCATAAATTTTCTAATGGATTTTCCTTTTAAAGATAGAAGAGAAAAGGAAAAAGATAGATATTCTCTCTTATTATCACTTCTTAGAACTTTGATGGAAAAATTGAATTGATTGTAAATTTTTGCATAGAACTTTTAAAATGTAGAAAATAGTTCAAAATGAACTTTTAGTAAATAAACCTATGTGCAATGAAAAAATCATCATTTAAAGTAACAATGTAATGAAAACATTATACTAACTTTACTAAGAACCTATATATCTAATTGAATAATATCAAACATATGTGAAGCCTTATTATTAACTATTTTAAGAAAAGAGATGACTCACACTCCAAGAAAGACAAAATGGGCAAATTGGGAATAAGCTTTTGATGTCTACTAAGGTTTGGATGAGTAAATCGACAATAAAGTAAATTAGTTATAACCCTTAAAAATCCTAGTGAAACCCAGGGATTTTGAATAGTGACTTTTGGGACATGATAAGTATTTTCTTACTGATCAAAGGATTAAGTTAACGTATGCTGTGAGTAATATTTGGTATGAAAATAAGGACGTTTAGAGGTTTAACGAGTTAAAACGAACAAGATTATGAATAGTAAATCATGAAGTCCTAGATAGTGACTTTAGGCATGAGAATAGCATTCCTAAGCTTATTGAACAAGGGTTTATGAGTTGAACAATATATGCTTATAGTTTGGCAAAGAAAAGAGAACATTTGAATGGAAATCGGATGATAATGATCAAGTACATTAATAGTACCATCTGAGAGTGAATACTACCTCCCAAGACCCAAAAATGTACTAATGTTATAGGATGGTAGAATTAATTCTAACACATTTTTTGGTAATGTTTAGAAAGGAAAGAAGATCATTAAGGAGATTAAAAATAGAAATTAAGTTTTATAGCAATGTATTATGAGTAGTGACATAATTAAAGCTGAACCACAAAATATTTTTTAATATGCTCAGATGGACCCAGAAATGCCACATCCTAGGCTTAAATATTCTATAGAATATAATGGTATGGGTATTGAAATTTTTGAACATTGAGAAGTATTTTATAAAAATCAAGTAAAGCTAAAGTAACAATTTTTATCGAACTTTCTCAATTTTCAAGCACATATTTTTTTGGGACCTTTGAGTATTACTACAAGTAATTTATTAGATCTCAAAAATATGATCATTGGTGAATGATTGAAGAGAAATCTTTTTACTTCAACTAAAAGAGTGATTTTGGACTTAATTATTATAGGCCATTGGATCAACTTTAAAATTCAGTCTTGGCCATTGATGGAGGCATATAAAAGACAAAAAAAAAATCTATCTAAAGGGGTCCAATTCTAGGAGTTCTTTCTCCTCCCCTTCTTTTCTTCTTCATATTTTAAACTAAAAAGCCATTTTTATGACTTTTAAGCTTTTTCTTCTCTAATTAACATCAACCCTTACATCAAACCAAATCCCTATCTTATCTACAAGCTTCCCTAAGTGCTAATTAACTTGCTTAAGGTTTTATTTTGAAGATTTTTAGAGATATTAAATTAGAGTGAATGGTAACCTAGATGTGGATAATTGTTTATTTTTGAGATTTTATAAATTCTGGGAGTAATTTAAGGTTCCAAAGTAAGTTATATTAGTTAGAAATGGAATCAAAGTTGTGTATTAGTTTCCATGAATTTTTAGATATTATGGATGAATAGTGCTCATATGGAATATAAGAGGTTTTTTTTTTGTGTTTTAATACTTTTTTAAGATGTAATTGGATGCCAATAAGATATTTATCAAGTCAATTTAAGAATTGGGTGGCTATTTTATTTATTATGAATTTTTTTAGATTATGGATGAATAACAATCAATTGTTGCATGAGTAGTTATTTTTGAGTTTTATAATTTTTATGGACGCCAATTGAAATTTTTTAAGGTCAATTTAAGTATTGGAATCATTGTGAATTTATTTTGGATTTTTTATTGTATTTATGTTGTATGTTGTAGTCAAAGTGGAGTATTAATGGAATTGAGCAAAGTGGAAGCTTGATATGGCTTAATTAGTATAAATGGATACCAAAAATGTAAGTTTAATCAACCTAATATATGTATATTATGAAACTTAGGTTTAAAGTGTGTATGTAAGTGTACGTAAATTGAAAATTTTGATGATTTATGTTGTTTAATGCCTTGTAAGTGTGTTATAATATTGTATGGATGTATAATTGTATGTGTAAGGTAAGGAATTAGGAACATTAAATAGAATCACTAAGTTGGTCAAATGGTCCTTAATTAGGTATCTTAAGGCGTTAAGTTCAATTATACCATGTATGTGTGTTTTTGAGTTATAATGAGGGTGATTACTATAATAAGATTGTAATTATGCATGAATAAGTAAATACTTATGTTGATATGTTTTGTGCTATAGGCCGAATACCTGTTTAGTGAGCTTTAATTATGATACATGTGTATATGGCTTAAAAATTTCGTTATAAGAGTGTTAATGATAGTGATTATATATGTAAGAAGTTGTTAAGAATGTGTATATGGCTTGAAAATTTTGTTATAAGAGTGTTGATGATAGTGATTGTATTACACATTAGTAATATGGATGTAAAAAGGCTTAAATAAACATAAATGTACTTATATTAATTATGTGGCCAAAATTCCTATAACTTAGAGAATAGATATGAGTAGCCTAAAGAATGAATTATGTTATGTTGTGAACATGTTATAAATGATAATTAATAAGTGCATGCACCTAAGTTAGAGTAACAATGACATGAGGACATGGTCATACATATATACATAATAACAAAAACCATTATTGTATGCTAATTGATGACATGCCTATAATATTGAGATACATTATATGAATGAAAATGCCTATTGCAATTTGGATCATAGTTTAAATGATTATTCCTTGATGTCCCTATAAGATTGAATGGCCTAAGCACATGGTATGAATGATATTGTGGAATAATTGATAAACAAATTTAAATCATGATTTTGGAATTTAATATATAATAAGTGTAAATGAACTTGATAATGACTATAAAGTATGAAAAGTGGAATGATTTGATAGTAATAAAAGCCAATGTAGCCAAAGGATCTGATATGAGATGAGAAATGCTAAAGCCATTCTCAATTTTTAAATGGCAAGGCAAATTACTTTGTGCAAGATTGATGTGATACTGGCATGATACTTTATGGTATGTATGTAAAGAGTGTTATATGGCATATGTTATGGCTATAAGGCATAATGTGTGTAAAGATTATGATATTTTTACTAGAAATGAGAGTGGTTAGTAGAGTTGCCACTTAGCCTCTACACCAAGACCTCTGATCTTTTGTACTAGAAATGTTCGAAATTAGATATTATTTATGCCCTAATAATATGCCTTCCATTTTATGTTGCAACATTTATCAATCTAGTATCAAGCAAGCATGTATTATATTTAAACATCCATATCACCTTTGAATGTATAAGAATAAATTGCAATATTTAAAGCATATTACAAGGTATATTGTATATCCATAAATTGTGTCATTCATTTAATTGTAATGTGACTTGACAATTACCTGTAATTCCATAAGAATTAAAGGTAATTGCCCAATTCCCATCTCTAAGAAATTGGTCTTTATTAAAATATATTTTTGTTATTGTAACTTTTGATTAAAGAAAACTCAAATCAATTTTATTATGAAAACACCAATTAATTAGGTAGAAAATTACTTAATGTGAAACTTTAAGCAATTGGCATGCAAAACAAATTATTTACTACTTATTACAACCCAGAATAAATAGGAAGAAATAATAAGTATAGAACCAAAAGAAATAAAGTTAAACACTTGAATGGTCCCATTGGTACATCATTTAGTCCGTGCGAACTTGATATAGCTTTAGTATATGTGGACTACAGCTTATAAAGATCATTATCTCTATCTAGACTTCCACTCTAGTGAGAAAGATTATTTGCATGCAACTCAAAGGAAGAGGTTAATGATATCAGATAAAAGATTTATATAGACTCATAAAAAAGACAATAAATATATACATGTGAGATGAAAATTCAAAGTAGATGTCTATGTGGACTACGTTCCTCATGAGAGAGAGTTCATGTGGATTTAAAGACAAAATATACAAGAATTAAATGAAATCATCCGTATGGACTATACAATAATGTTGACATATTAACATGTATTTCTAATGAATGAGATAACATAACATGCCAACATTATAAAGCAATACTAACATGGAATACAAGATACATCAAAAGATGATATGTAAAGTACTTTAAAATATTATTACTGAACATAAGTCCTTTTGGACATCATACTATGTAAATGTCAAGAAAGTAAGTGCATGTAGATGTATTTTCATTTACACTTAAGTTCATGTAATTAAGATAAAGATAATAGAATGAATGTGAAGTTATGCCAATTAATTATACACTATGAAATGACTCAAAATCATAACCTAGTCCTATGATTAAAATGGGAATTACATAGAATCACCTCAATTATGATCAATCCTTAGAGATCATAGGTCCATGAAAACAATATCAATATATATAGAAGAGACCTTAGATATTACCTTGTGAATGAACTCTTCAAGCAATAGCATAATAATGTTAGAGTGTAGAAAGAATTATTTTAAAGTGAGGCTTATTAGACTATTAGAGCAAATCCTCTTTAGAGTCCTCTCTCGAACTCACGAATAGGTTATTTTTTGTTATCAATTTGATTTTCAACCTCCTTCTTTCTCATGCATAGGAATTGTATTTATAGGCTAAGGGTTTCCCATCTAAAAGAGGTAAAATCCTAATAGAAATAGGATTCATAGTATAAATAGTAAAATCTCACTTCTAGAAGATTTTACATCGGTAAGTCCTTATAGACTTGTACAGCTTAGTTCGCACAAACCTAGGTTGTATGCTTTCTTACTAGTTTATAGGCTTTGGGCTAGGTTTTAGGCTAAGTTTAAGTTAGTCTATACAGATATGAACTTGGACCTTGTCCGGGTAGATTATAGGCCTTGGGTTTGGTAGAGTATATTAGGCTTATATGAACCTAGGGTGATGTTGTTTGTACGGACCCTAAAGTAAGTCCATGTGGACTTGCTTCCTAAGGGCTTATGCCATTGCTTAAAAGTATGTCTCTAGTGATCATCATAGGTTAAAAGGTGAGATGTCTATAGTTGCCCTCACTTTGGTGTGTGCTAAATGGCAAAATAATAGTATATTTCTAAAGTGCACGAGTAAAAAATACTTACCAGAAGTGAAGCTATATTAAATATGAATGCATGCCTCCGAATCATTTGAAAAGTTTACTTCTTCCCTTTGAATATAGATACCTATGATTGCTTGATTGACTAAGTTTAATTGAATGAAAGATATTTTAATCTCACTAAAGGTTGTTTGACCGACTAGGTTTGATCAAGTGAAAGATATTTTTTAGATTGGCTTGTGAAGTTGAATCATAAAAAGTTATGGATTAACCTATTAGGCTCAAAGCAATTATGGATTTGCTTATTAGGCTGAATCATAAAAAATTATGGATTGGCTTGTTAGGCTAAACCTAAAAACAATTGTAAAGTTAAACATTGGATTGAACACGGAGTTGAATCTGAGAAAATTAGATTGGACATAAAGTTAAATCTAGTTTTTTATATTTCTTTGAGCAATTTATGGAGATCACATGGTTGTGAGTGACTTGAGTTCATATGAATAAAAGTAAAATAAGTCCATACGAACATGCTTATAGTATGTTTGGGTAGACAATGATTAAGTTAAGTCCATATGGATGATGATTAAATGAGGTCCGTGTGAATGTTAATACAGTAAGTCCATGTGGACTTTTTGATAGATCAATAATTGTTCATCTTTCTCTTCTCTTCTTCATTTCTCATTCCTCTGTTTTCCAATTTTCTCTCACAAAAACTCAAGCAAATGGTGACTCATCACTTCAACAAATCCCCTTCAACTTCTTTAGGTGAAACCACGTCTTGGGATGAAATTTCGGTGATGTTTCTTCTTTTAATAAGCATAGAATCTCCTGTTTCTTCTCCTCCACCATAGGGGACATTTCTATGCAAATTTCATAAGGTTTTATGCCTTTCATGACTATTAACAAGCCTCGAAGAACTACTCCAGTGAATGGGATTTCCTTCGGTGACCTAACTCTAATTTTGGTGGATTTTGCTCACCACGCTTTTTTTGAAGTATACCCCCAGGTACATTTTCTTACCTCTTATGCCTCATTTGTGATTTTCCCTTTTTTCCCTTTGATTTTTGCACTATTTGCCTTCTCTAGTTTGACAGGTTTATGTGTACTTGGTTTGCATAGGGCAAACTTAGTTCGTATAGACCTTGTCTTTAGTTGCTAGTTCTAGTGTAGTTAGCATAGGATTTTGGGACTTTTTGCATGTGTTAGTTTAGGGAGTCTATGTAGACTTATTTAAAACTATATGGAGTCTATGCAAACTTATCACATGTTTGTGTTTGCTGAACTTTTGTAGTCCATGCAGACTTAATGTGGCCTATTTTCTTATTGTCCGTACGGACTTCTTTGTTGAACCCTTAGTTTGTGCAGACCTTGATCTTACTTTTGTGTGTTTAATTTTTGTGCAAACATGCCTTAAGTATGAAGGCACCCTTTCTAGGCCATAATAGTGGTACTCTATGATGCCTATCTCAATCAAGAATTGAGTGAGAATGATGGGATTTTAGACATTTTTGGATCACCTGGTTGGCGAAGACTTTAGCTGAGACCTATAGACTCTTAGAGCTCTACTGGGCAGATGGATGGACATGACATATACATTCCATTTATCATTTGGTGAGCTAACTATAACTCCTTTCAATTGGGCTTTCATCACTAGAGTGCCATGTACGAGGTGAGCCATTACCTTTGATGTTTGCTATTGCTATCCTTTGCTTCAACTAGAGGAGGTGAGGGAGTTTTTAAGTTTTATCCCTCAGGATCACTTTAGGAGCATCCAATACACTTACTTACATGAGAGGTGGATGGGTGTAAGTCCATCGAGTTAGTCAGAGGTGGATTAGTACATGCACTACTTCCTCTTCTACTTGCTGGGCACAACACTATTTGCTAATGCCAATAGTAGTGTGAGTTAGAGCTTCCTTCCTGTCTTAGAGTAGGTGGAGAATATTAGTTCATAGAACTAGTGTTGTTCTTTTCTTGGCTAAGTCTTTCGTAGCCTGGACATAGCTGTTTGCACCAAAAAGATACATCAATTTGTTCAGGGCTTTTTGTGTCAGATATTTTGGTAAGTAATTTATTTTAATCATTTTTCTCTTCATGTGATCTTTTACGATTTTAACCTTATGCATTTGCTTTTAGAGGTTTGGGTATATAAACTACATTTACTTCCTATGAGCTTGACAAACCTCATCGATACCCAGTGATTAATAGATGGGTTTGACCATCTTCTAGACCTTGGAATGCATCTTTTATGATGCAACACCATTAATATCTTAGCTTTAGAACTTAGTCCAATGTAAGTATTTCCTCCACATGAAAACTTATTATTAGTAATTTAGGTGATTATAATTAACACTTACCTTATTAAGTTGACTTGGCATGGTAAGTCTCTCTCTTGAAGAGATGTCAGATTCCCTATGTTCTATTTGAGAGTTGTCCTTTTTGAAAGATGTTGCTAACTACCCTAGAGGCTTACTTATGGTTTTTGGGAGAGAGAGTTATAGGCTAGCACATGGGGCCTAATGTATAACATGTCCCTCAGAGTCCTCTCGATTTGATGTTATTTGGGAGGCATATTGATGATATGGTGTTTGTGTGAGGCATAATTGTTGGTATCCCAGGGAGCACACTAGTGGAGACCAATAGAGAGAATTACCTCTCTTGGGCATCTACTCATCTGCTACCTTGAGTTCCCTATACCTCAATACCTTCTCCTTCTTAGGAAAATTGCTTGGTCTTTTACTCTATATTTTTGGAAATATATTCTAATTGTATGTTGTGTTGTAGTCTACCACTACCTCTTCAGAAGCTGGACTTTCTTTGACATGGAAAAGGGCAAGAATTATTCCCAATTCTCCTAGTTCTCAATTTTCACCTCTTACTACTCGTACTGCTAGGAGTGGAGCTTTTACTTCACCTATTGGTTAGTCATCACTACCTAATAAAGTTCTGGGTATGTTGATTAACATACTAAAGTTGAGCTACATGCACTATGGCATGGATGGAGATCTATCTTCTACTTGCCTTCGTATTAAGTACAACTAGTTAGTTCCCTTTGTGCTAGAGAACATCACATTAGTATGATACTTTTTACATGCTCATTATGTTGTTTTGACTTAATATGACACTTTTTATCTTAGTTTGAATAGGTGAAGATGGATTCAATAGAGAGGACCACTTGTGTGCTAAAAGCTTTCTAAAGGGCCATGATTGATGAGACTCGAACCCTCGTGATAAGCAATTTCCTATAATGGTTAGTTTATGCAAGTGTGTATATATACATGTATGTTACGCATTGATCTTTTATTCTTTTATAGAGTGAGTTGTTGGGGAGAGTTGTTGCTCTTCTTGAGACTAGGAAGAAGTTGAGAGCCTTAAAGATTTCTAAAAGCTAGTGCTCTCGACTGATGATGAGGATATTGAAGATAAGGACGATGTTAAAGAGTAGAATAGATGACAATTTTTTAATTTTTAATTTTTTTCTCATGTATAGGCCCAAATTTTATATATACAAATACAATATTGCATTCTTATGTAAAATATTTGATAATTGGTGACAATTCTAACAATAATTCATCAAATGATTGCCTTTTATAGCTAAAAAATCTTGATAATTCTTAGTCTGTGCAAAGATGGTACATGAAGGTCTATGCAGACATTCTCCTTGATTAGTAACAAGCACTATTATGTACCTATCTTAATTAGTCCATATAGATAATGACATTGACTCTAGATGTTTTGAGGTCTATGTAGACTACCTTACATGTTTTGGATTCCTTGTTTTAGTAGGAAAAGGAATGGTGAGGGTTAAAGCCTATAAACACTTCCTATCTCCTTTATTCATGCCATACTTCACCATGTCTCTCTCTTTTAATCAACAATTGTCCAAAATTTTGGAATTGCAGACTTCTTAGACTTTAAACATCCTTGCTCACTTTTCTACCCTTAAGCTCTTGAGAAAAGTGAGGATTGACCATAACTTTTTGAATGCTAGTGTGCAATACTAGGACCCTATCTTTCATGTGTTTGTTTTCAATCACAAAGAGATTACCCTGACTATGAAAGAGTTTGCTGCTATTTTAAACTATGAAGTTACTCCAAATGATCCTCTGGCTCTTCCATCTTTTGACAAACATTATCCTATAGATATTATCCTTGTTTTGGGCATTTCTCCTTTTATGGCTTCAAAAGTGATTCTGAGTATAGGACCAATTTCTCTACAATTGATTCTAGATCTTGCTCACAAATTTCCTCTCAACTCCATGGAGTGGGCTAAATGCATGTTACTATGCATCCTTAGCAATTTGTTAATGGTTACCTTCAAAGATGAGCATTATGATTTCAAGGTTCTATAAATTCTAATTGAAATATGCTTTAATCATAATATTTTTGGTATCTTTTTGGTTGAGAACATTCAAAGATTAAATGCTTTAAAGAGAAGGGATATTGACTTTATAGCACGAAGCCCAATTCTCTTACAGATATGTATAAAGAGCCCTTACGGATTTTCCCTCTAGCTTATATTTTTTTACCCTAACTTTTTCCTAATATGCCCATAAGGGTTTTCACACTAGTAGGTTTGCCTAATTTTTGCTTAAGTGGTCCTTTATGGATTTTCTAGCTAATAGCCTTCCTCTTTTTTTTTTAAGATTTGGTTCTAGAAAAAATAAGGATACTTATAACTCCTACCGAAAAGCTTTAGATTAAGTATGCTCTAAATCATCATTATGAAAGGAAACTTGAGAAGAAGTTTAATACTTATGACTAATGGACAGAATGGTTCAGTGCTATTGCTGCAATTTAGTGGAGATGTCCTTGGTAGAAGATCACCTATTTTTCTCTATCTTATCATTCAGGCTATGCTTCCTTGATAAGATTAAGACATGCTACATTTTACATCCCTTTTAGATTCAACAATAATTTGGTCTGTTGCAAAGGATCCCTTCTAAACTTTTAGGATTTCAAGCTAGACTTTTAACCTAGCATTTCTTGTATTCTTTTCTCGACTTTTAGAAGCATCATGCTATACTAAGAGATGTGCCTAATCATATAGCTAACAATAACATAAATACAAGTAATGATTATAGAGAATGGATTCTAAGTACATTTACAGACAATAGGACATTATTACTAAAAAGGAAATGTGAGGTTAAAGCTTCTATGTTTGAAAAGAAAAGATGTATTTAGACTCTTCTTTAGTGTTTTGTTACTTGTATAAT
>CANXYI010788359.1:0-20460 GCA_948208565.1 Hura crepitans | reverse complement strand
TGTATATGGCTATATTGGTTTGGATATGTGATGTTCATGGTTGTAAGCATGTATTAGTTTATAAGCTAAAGTAAAATATGGTTAAAATTGAGATAAAAGCTAAATGTAGTAGCTCCTTAGCAGTTCAAGGATTATAAGAAGGCACTTTTTGGTATATAAAGTTTGTATATAGTTTTGATGTATAGTTGGCACTCATATATATGTATGCAAGGGCATTTGAGCTTACTATGTTCTAAAGTTGTTTTGTAACCTTTTAAGCATGGGTTTGTATATAAGTATAAGTTGTTTTGGATGCTATGAGTTATGATGCATGTTTGTGAAATGAGATCTTGATATGTGTAGGTTACGTTGAAAATGATAAGTATATGTAGTTTGTAATGTGTTGAAGCTTTTAGAAGTGCATTTTTATATAGGTTTCTTTTTGGGAAAGTGTCACTGGACAACCGTTATACAGCTAAAATTTTGACATGATGGCCCAAATAGTTTAACTTATTGTGTGTTGGTTATAGAACAAGTATTTATAAGGTTTGCATGGTAACAAATTTATTTTTATGCTTTTGAGTATCAAGGTTGTAAAGATGTTCGATATCGGTTATATGTCATTCATCACCAGAACCGAGAGTCGCCGCGGTGAGGGGCATCATATAAGGAATCTTGTAACACCCTTCCCTCAACCCAGTAGGCGGATCTGAACGAGGGATATCACATTGTGACATCTCCTACCCGAACCGTTACCTGTCTGAATAAGAGATGACACAAAACCATCGTATCTTAACCTTACCATTATCTTCTTAAAATCCTTTTATATGAAAATCACACATAGCATCTTAACTGCTCATATCAACAAAATTTTGGCAGCATAACAACTACATAAAGGCATATCCGAAAATAAAAACCTGTAGAATACAACACTTTTATATCATCTCAATCATTCTCTAACATTTTAGACCTTTCTGGTCCTTGTCTCAACTTAAACTCCCAAGCAGACATATCATATCATGCAATCTCATCATATACAAGCATATCATAAAGCATAGCCTATATAATATATGTTTACATCCTAATGTACCATATTATAAAACTCTAGTCCTAACATGTTTACATATGAGTGCTAACTACTAATAATATTACATCACACTGTAAAAACCAAAATATACCAAAAACACTAGTAAATATCTCCTTTGCACTGCACTGCTGCTATTGACGCTGTCTGAGGCTGACTATCTACTACCTATGCATCGAAAAATATAATGATAAGTATAAAGCTAAGTGGTGTATTCAATAAAATATGTTTACACACGTATGCACACAAATGCACATTAAGCATGCAATGCTATGTAGTCAAATCAGGTTAATAGTACACACAATATTATGCACATTATTTACCTATTGATGTTGGACTCATTACTATATTCCAATCATATTATATGCCTACTCATTTAACATATAACAAGTCCTTTATTCATATTATAATGCACATGATTATAGTTTCTTAATTAACTAATTGATTAGCCCATATATGATAGACACGAATCCTAATACTGGACACCGGGATCATGGTGTGTAGTGGCCCACATTTTGGACCTAATGGCTATGGCACCAACTTAACGAGTTATCAATAATGTGCGATGAATCCCGTTGAACCTTCTCGTGGCTGCACCCATATGATTTAGGTGCAGTGGTTTTATCGAACCAACTGGTGGCTGCACCCATATAAATAATCATGATATATTAATATGTATAACAGATTATAACAATGTAGGATATGTGTATGTGCGGTGGCCCAAATAGACCTAACGGTGACTGCACTCGCATAAATATGATACCAAATATCTAGAAGCTGCTAATTCCCTGGTTGATTGGTCAACTTATCCAGTAGGTTGTTTAACACATATGGACTTCAACATTTTACATTATACGATTTACGTTACATATTCTTATTATGTGACACGTAATTACATTCATATCTTTATTTACCTCATTGATACCATTATGTTCCATATGAAATTCTCATTTGAGGACTTATATACCACAATCATAAATGATATTTCAATTATATGTACATTACATCTCGTATGTAACATACATGTACACACAAAATGCAAAATGCACATACATACTCACAATGCATCACATTTCTAACATAATACATTATTATTATGAAATTCTCATTTGAGGACTTATATACCACAATCATAAATGACATTTCAATTATATGTACATTACATTTTGTATGTAACATACATGTACACACAAATGCAAAACGCACATACATACTCATAATGTATCACATTTCTAACATAATACATTATTATTCATCAAATATTATTCTAACATAATTAATTATCCAAATGTAGCACATTTATACACAATTTACACATAATATCCAAAATTACCATTTTGCCCTTTTGTTACATAATATACAACCAAGTGCATAATTTATCCATACTCTAATTTAATCATCATTTAACCATTTTTTTCACTTAATTAACATATATTAAACCTTATTATGCCGTCAAAATAATTTTAAGACAAGTTAAACTTCTAAAACTATAACTTCCATAATAGGTTTTCAACATAAAAATGCATAAACAAATTATGTGTACACATATTTTACTAAATACACTTATAAAGCAGTTTCTCGATGTCCCAATTTACTACTTATCCTTGCCTTTGGATTACCTCTCTCCTTCTTTCTTTAAGTTTCATAATAGGTTTTTAATTACAAAAATTCATAAAAAATTATACACGAATCAAAACTCGAAAATAACACCTATACAATAATTTCGAGCACCCGTAATATCATAGAAAAATATTAAAACCCCAAAAATATGCTTACCTTGGCTTTTTAATTTTCAAAACCCTAACTTAAAATCTTCTATTTTTCCACAACATCTCCCTTTTCTCATGAAATAAATAGGAGAATAGGAAACTAAGTGCAACGAGGAGCATTTTAAGTATAATATTCGGGGGTTTCGAGTTGATTTTGTGAGATTGAAAACAAAAATGGGGGAGGTGTATCTTAGCTATGGTGCTAGTTCACATGGAGGAAGAAGGAAGAAGAAATTCTTGATTGGGTGTTATGCACACATGTGAGCTCACTTTATATATTAAATACACGGACGACCACAATTTGATCAAACGACAATCTAATGGCTAGTATTTTTCTTAGTTTTCTTTTAATCTTTGAAAATTTATTCTTAAACTTTTTGTTCACCAAAATTACTTCTTAAGACACCAAAAATTATAGAATTTCACTATTAAGGGCCTCCTTGAAGCTCGTGCCAAAAAGACAAAGGAAACAAGCTTATTTTTTCACTTACGTAAATAAAAAATTCAATAAAAATACTTATCGATGTCAAAAAATTATAATTCCTTCACCATTGGACTAGTTAGAAATTTTAACCTTCAGGGTATGCTATTTTCAGGTCAATCCGGGCATATCTGACCTTTTTATATCATATCTCAAACTAAGGTCACATTTTAGATACCGATGTAAAAGAATTTTCTAGTTCAATGGCTATTTTTAATTCTTTTATTTTGGGCCTTATTTTTCCTTTTAAAGTTTCATGTCTAGTACCCCTTCTCTAGGTCACCTTAGTGGGGCCCACTACTTAAAAACCCAGATCATAACCCAAGAAATACTATTCATGAAGCTAGATTTTACGGTGGTTACAAATCTAGTGTGTAATTGGGTTCGGAGTGTGCTTGTTAAATAAGAAAATGGATAAAGAACTGGATCACACATTGATTTTCTTGATTCCTAAAATTGATAAACTTGAGTCTATTAGTCAATTTAGGCTTATAAGCCTCTGTAATGTCCTTTACAAAATAATGAACAAAGTTATTGTCAACATATTAAAACCTTTACTCCCCAATCTTATTTCTTATTATTAGGTTAATTTTGTACTGGGGAAGAGCATTACCTATAACATAATTATTGCTAAGGAAATTATGCACTCCATTAAGAGGAAGTGAGGCCTAAATGGGTACAATAGGCTAAAGTGGAGCTTTATTAAAAATAGTCTTTTGGATAGAAAGCTACCTATTAATCTTTGCCAAACTATTATGAGTTGTATAAGCTTTAGTTCCATGAAAATTCTTTGGAATGACAGTTCGACTGAGGAGTTTTACCCATCTTGTGGATTTCATCAAGGTGACCCTTTGTCACCATACATTTTTGTTATGTGTATAGAGTGGTTAAGTCAAGATATTAATGTGGCGACAAGTCTGGGTTATTGGAAACAGATTTCTCTAAGTGTAAATGGTCTAGCTATAACACATTTGTTTTTTGCTGATAACCTTATCTATTTACGGGGGCCTTAGTTAAGTAAGCAATGGGTATAAAAAAGATTTGAGGGGATTTTTCTAATAGCTCTGGTCATAAAGTGAATGTTGCCAAGACTCAAATTTTCTTCTCCAAAAATGTGTCAAATTCACTGCTAATAAAATCAATTGTTGTTTGGGATTTAAAAGGGTGGATGATTTGGGACGCTACTTGGGGGTGCTGCTCATCCATCAATGGGTCAATAGAAACACATGTCAGTTTTTGATTGAGAAAGTTCAAAAAAGGTTGTGGACATAATGCTTGCTATTATAATCGTGACATATCCATGCATGAGATGGTTTACCTATTGGTGAGTGTAAGTCGCCACCCAGGTGGTTAATCCGGGAAGTAAACCAAAGAGATTTCAATGTTCAGGAATTTCCTCTTATTTATGCCCATTATTTAATATTGGTTTTTTATCTCGATAGTTCTAATTTTTATCAATTCCCTTGAGCATGCAATTATTGTGATCAAAATAAATAAATTTGCACACAAGAGCATGTAAATTAAATTAAAGCAAACAAGATATCATATATCAAAATAAATAGAATTTTGTACATTTGACATACATGAAATCAGACTAATTTGTTATTACGAGCACATTAGTCCAAAATTATTTTATTTAAGGCCTCCATTTATCAAATTTACAAACTTTGGGAAGAGGACTTTGGTCCCCAAAATTGCTCAGATTAACACATTTATTCTTTGAAAGATTATTACTTTACTGGTTTAAAGCAATTTTGAGCAATTAGGGACTTCGGTTCCAAAACTCTTATTTCTATAAAACATTTTAATATGACTTTGGTTCTTTAATTAAGTCAAAAATCATTTTAATTTACCTATTACAACATACATGGAATTATACAGGGAAATATTTGAATAAATTACAACTAAAAATCCTACTACAAAAGATCTAAAAGGATAAAATAATTAATTACAGACCCAAAATAAAAAGGGGAAAAGGGAAACGATTCAGCTGGAACTGTAAAGGTCCGCATGGACCTTAAAGGCATATACAAAATAAGTCTGCATAGACTTGAAGCCACCACAGAACCGCATAAAGGAAATAAGGCCAATAAAGAACTAGCATAGAATATATATCTTTATAGACACAAAAAATAGGTTGTAGGCACAAAGATGAGTCTGTGCGGACTTATGCTTCCCTATGGGCAAGTTTGCATGGATATATCCGTATGGCTAGAAAAGATAAAAGCAAAAAGCATTTAAAAAGCTATTTTACACCAACAGAAGCACCGTGCAGCAAATAAGATGTATGTATGAGAGTAAACAACTAAAAGCAAATAAGCAAAAGAGCAAAGAATGGTAAGAAGAGCATAAAAATGATCTCCCCTCTCAAAGGGGGTAGACTCATCAAAATGGGTCTTTTAATACCTTTTTTTCTTAGAGGATCCCAAACTCCGAGAAGAAAATACGAATAAAAGAAAAGAAGGTAAACATAATCCCTGATGTAAGTCCGTACAAACTATATAATAAGCAAGCTTTTGGGAAAATAGGTCTATGCTAACTCTATTCCTCATAAGAAGAAGTCCGTATGGACTTCCCATTGGACATATAACAAAGAACATCTGTTAAAAATGAAAGTGATGGTTTCCTCTCCAATGGAGTAGGCCTACCAAAATAGATCCTTTAACACTCCATTTTCATTGAGGGTCCTAGACCTCATGAAAAAATAAAAGGAAAACTTGAAGAAAAGATAGAAAACCAATAATAAAAGTAAAAAAAGCAAGATACAAGATAAAGTAGAGGGAGGAGACCCCTTTATAAAGGTTTCCTTAAGTATATACCACAAAATTGAGGATTCCTTCAAGAGACATAAGGTTTTACTCCTTTAAGCTTAAAAAATGGTGACTTTCTTCTAAGTTCCAAGGTTGGCTACGAAGGTTGAGGGTTTTTTTTCCAGCTTTTTGGTGACGATAAGGGGGGAAGAAGATGCTACCCACAGTTTCTTCTTTTCCCGTTTTCTAAAAATGTTAGAAGTCCCTTTTTTTTCCTCCCTAGGTCAACTTTTATAGCTCTTTTTAAGAAAATGGCTTGTGGTCCCTACATGTCACTTCAACCTTCTGGGAGGTGGTCCTAGGGTACCCTAAGTTCCTTTAGTTTGTAAAGACTTATGCGTAGTAGTTCGCACGGACACGCAAGTTAGCCTGCATAGACTTAGTCCTCATGGAATGAAAGTCATACGGACGTAGATAGCCTCTGTGTTAATTAGGTTTGTATAGACTTATTATCCCTGTGAACATAGTCCACGGGGACAACATATGATGTTCGTTGGGTGTCTTTCTTAGGCTTTTTGAAAGTGGTTTAGGTCCTGTCTTTAAAGTGTTTTGCTTAGTTTGTGGGTCTCCCCTCATATCTTTTAAGAAACATTCGGCATCTGTGGGCTTAATCATTGGAAACCCTCTAAACCAGGAAGCCTCTTTGACTCTTATGTCTACAGGTTGTTTGGGTGGATTGCTCAATTTCTATCACAAGTAGGTAGAATAACCATTGCCAAAGCTATTTTGTGCATAATTCCCTTATTTGTTATGCAAACAGTTGCATATGCTTGGATATATTTGTGATAGAGTTGAATGTCTTACTAGAAATTTCATTCGGGGCTTTAGTCTTATGGAAATGAAGGTCCACTTGATAAATTGGCAAAATATTCGCAAGCTTACTCATTGTGGTGGATTAAGGTTGAGGTCCAATAGAAGCTTTAATAATGCTTTTTAATTAAATTGGGGTTTAAACTTGTTGAAGATAATAATGATTTGTGGGCTACTATTCTTCAAGGAAAGTATAACGTGGAGGAGTTGGTGCCAATTCTATTATTAGAAATAATTGTTCTAATTTGTGGAATAATATTTCTAAGATTTGGTAGTATGTAAAAGATAAGATTCATTAGGAATTAGGAATTAGGAAACAGTTCTATGGTTAAATTTTGGAGGGACTAATGGATCAGTTGCATAGATCCTTTATGTGAAAATTATAATTTCGATGAGTGGAATATAGCACTAGATATTTCTATTGTCGATATGACATGTGCCAATAAGGAGTAGAATTAGGCAAAGAATTTTGCCCTTTATTTTGCATACCATTCTGCTACAAATTACAACCATTAAACCTCCAAATTGAGAGGATGGTACTGATATGTGCTTATGGAGATAGTCTAGCAATGGTAAATTTTCAGTTAAAATTGCCTATAACCTATTAAAATAGCACCGATGGAATGATAAAAGTGGTTGCTGGAGATAGATTTAGAAACTTAAGGTACCATAGCAAGTAAATTTTTTTATTTGGCAAGTGTATCACAGAAAACTATTGAAAAATGAAGAAATGGTTCATAGAAATTGTGGCGAAGATGGTTCTTATGCTCAATGTGGATTTGTGATGGAAGATATTGACCATGTCCTTGTTTCTGCCCTATGGCTATCGTAACACGGAGTTCTTTAGGTTTTCCAACAACTGATAGAGCTTTTTGGTATGCCACTTTGAAAGATTAGGTAAAACATAACGTGGGGAATAAGGATTCTAGGTTGGACTAGAATGTACCCTGGTCCTTGCTTTTTGGGTTCATTTGCTTGAGATTGTGGAAGGCAAAGAACACTTTTATTTTTTATGGTGAAATAACTCACACCCAAGCATTTGTTCGTGATTGTGTATCTCTTGCTAGAGTGGTAGACCATGTTGATAGTACAGATGTTGGTATAGTAGCTAGTTAATACATGAAAATATAGGTGAACATTGGTTGGAAACCTTTGGTGGATGATTGAATGAAACTCAACATTGATGGGTCATGCAAAAAGAATCCTCCAGGAGTTATTATTTGGGGTGTGTTTAGAAATTGTCATGGAGGTTGGATTTATGGCTTCTCCAGAAATATGAGAATCTATTCAGTGATTCAAGTAGAGCTTTAGGTAGTTTATGAGGGGTTCTCTCTAGCTTGGAAGAAGGAAATTAAAGAGCTAGATGTGGAGAGTGATAATTTAGTAGTGGTTGAAATGTTTAACCGGAGATATAATACTTCCTCTTTCCTTTCTATAGTTAAAGCAATTTTGGGGTTGCTTAAACAAGATTAAGATGTCAAAGTTACTCATGTTTATAGAGAAGGAAACTGTAGCATCGATTGGCTTACCAAACATGGTAACTCTTTAGGTCTTCAGCTGCAGGTTATATATTAACCAACTAATCTCTTAGAAATTCTTAGAGATAATAGAATGGGAGCTCGTTTTCCTAAACTTATATTTGTGTAATTGTTAGGATGTGTCCTCCTCTTCAACAACAAAAAAAAGGGGGGATAACACTTTAAACTTGGAATATCCTAATTTATTTGAAATTTCATTGCAATTTTTTCAAAGTAAAATTTCATCGCAATGGTTTTAAAGATATAGATTTTATTTTATAATTTAACTACTCAAAAAGTTGATAGTTAATAGTAGTTATAAACAATTAATACCTAATAGCACACATTTCGTATATAATTGACAATTGAAATTTCAAAGTTCTCAAGGGCCTTTTATTTTTAAGTAGATTTGGTGGTGGAAAATATTTAAGCATCTGGCCTTTTATTTTAAATAGATTTTTTTTAATTTTGTTTATACGTTCTTTGTGTATTTATACAATAAAAGTATAGTAATTAAAAATTAAAGTTTTCATATAATCATTTTTATGTACATAAATATTTTTTTACATTAAGAATAAATAACTTTCTTGGTTATTATTATATTATTTAATATTTAATTTAGAGGTAATAAAATTTGATCTAATAAATGATTTTATTCTTTTTTAAAAAAGAACTTATTCGGTGACATTATCAAAAATATTTAATGTAATTTTGAAAACCAAACAATTGACATTTGTATGGTCCAAATTGAAATATGATTTTTTTGTTTGTTTCACAGTAGAAAATAATAGATTAACAATAATAATCTTATTGTTAGAGCATTCATTTTTTGAAAAAAAAAATGAAATTCTTTTTGCCTCACAATAAAATTCGATTTCTTGGTAAAAAGATAGAAGATTGCATTATTGTAGAAAAGATCACGCTTTTCTTAACTCTAAAATTCGATTATGTTGTTTGCTCAATTGAAGAATCTAAACACATAGATGCACTTCCTCTTGTCGAATTACAAAGCTTTTTGCTGGTGCATGAACAAAAAATGAATTGAAGTTCAATTATAAAGGAGCAAGCTTTAACAACTTCTACCTTTACTCACTCCTCAAATTTTAGAGGAAATTGTTGAGGTAAAAGAAGAGAAAGCGATATAGCAATGAGAGAAAAGTCAATAGAAATGGCAAAGCTGAAGATAATCAATTCCAAAGCATAAGCATAGGATGAGATCGATATTTTGATAAATTTAAAGTTGACTACTATAGATGTTATAAATTTAGCCGTTATCGCTCTGAATGATGTACCATATTGCCTAATGAAAAAGAGAAGGGAGAGAAGTCAAATTTTGTAGACAATACAAAAGCTAAAACTCTATTGATGACAATTCAAATCGAAGAAGCAATTGAGTTAGTTGTTTGTTATGTGGATATAGGTTGCAGCAACTACATTTGTGGTAGTCTCTTTTTTTCCTATTCAAAAGAAACTTTTGTTCTATTGTGAGTTTTAGTGCCTATTCTAAAGTAAAGGTAATAGGAAAAGGTGATATTAATATAAAAATCAGGAATAATTTTGTGGAGACTATTTTTAGTGTATTCAATGTTCTTAACTTGAGAAGTAATTTGTTCGGTGTTAGCCAATTACAAAAAAAGGGTTATATGATTATTATTCAAAAGGGTTCTTATGAAATATATGATCATTCAAGAAGATTTATTACTATTGTTCAAATCAATGCAAATAGGTTGTTCCCATTAAAAATACAAGTTATCCAATCTTGCTTATTGGTTGAAATGAAGAATCCCTTATGGCTTTGGCACTTTCTCCATGGCCACTTAAATTTAGGTGGATAAAAAAAATCTCCAACATAAAAATAAGGCAATGAGTCTTTCACAAATTGTCATTCCGTCTCAAGTTTATGAATAGTGTGTTATTAGCAAACAACGATGCTTTTAATTTCCATAAAACAGGTTATAGAAAGCAAAAGATGCGTTAGAGTTGGTTTACTCTAACACTTATGGGCCAATAAATCCATCTTCCAGTAGAGGTAAGAAATATTTAATTACAGTGGAGGTAAGAAATATTTAATTACTTTCATTAATGATTTTACTCGAAAAACTTAGGTTTACTTTTTGTAGGAAAAATTGAAAACTTTTAATGCATTCAAAAGCTTTAAGGCACAAATTGAAAATGAGTTAGAAAAAGCCATTAAAACACTAAACTTACTGTGTAGGAGAATATTGTTCAAAAGAATTTGAAACCTTTTGCAATGAACAAGGCATTTAAAAGAAGCTTACAATTATTTACTCACAACAACAAAAACGAGTGTCTAAAAGAAAAAACACAATAATTCTCAACATGGTGAGAAGCTAGCTAACAAAAGGCAACATTTTGAAGAAATTTTGGCTCGAAGTAGAAAATTGGCGTATTGATGTGCTAAATAAAAGCCCCAATTTTTCTGTTCAAAATATGACACTGGAAAAGGCTTAGAGTGGATGAAAGCCAACTATAGATCACTTTTCAATTTTTAGTTGCATTGCATATACACACTTACCAGATGATAAAAGGAAGAATTTAAATGATAAGGGTGAAAAGTACGTCTTTCTTAGCATAAGTGAAGTGTTTGAAGCATACAATTATAAAATCTAGTTACCTAGAAAATAGTAACTAAAAGAGATGTGATTTTTTATTAAAAAATAAATAGAATTGGGTTGGAAATGGTTTGGGCCAGTAGTCCATATGCATTACTTTTGAAGAACTTGACACCAGATTTAACCAGTAAGTATAATCTTCAGCCATTAAACAACAACCACAATTTTTTAGTGAAAATGCAACAGCAATTGAAGAAAGAGCTCAGCCTTGTCCGAAAAGGAAACTAGCCTAGATAACGAACTATGTAAGTGGAGATTATTTAATTGATAATGCTTTTATTGTCCATTTTGCTTTATTTACATATTGTAATCCACTTACATTTCTAAAAGTTGCAAAATATTCTAAATGGAAAAATTCCATAAATGAGGAAATGAGGTCTATAGAGGAAAAATAATACATGGAAATTGGTAAAACTTTCAAAAGGGGAAAAATAAATTACAATTAAATGGGTGTACAAAACAAAGATCAACAAAGGTGGCGGATTTGATAAGGCGCAACTTGTTGTGAAGGGTACAAACTAGAATTTGGTATTGACTACAAGGAGGTGTTTGCTCCTATTGCAAGGCTAGACATTATTCAATTAATACTCTCTTTGGCCGTCTAGAATTTCTAGTTTATCTATCAATTATATGTGAAGTCAACATTCTTGCATGCATGGTGAGCTACAAAAAGAAATGTATATTGACTTACCTCTTAGATATGTGAAGTAAAGAGGCTATTAGATTTGTTGACTACTCTTTTGGATATGTGAAGCAATAAGGAAAAGGTAAATAAAATATAAAAGGCTTTATACAATTTGAAGTAAGCTCCAAGAGCTTGGTACAGTCGTATATATTTCTATTTTACTAAATTAGGTTTTCTTAAATATCTTTATGAACATACTCTTTTTACAAAGCTTGGAGTTAATGGCTCACTGCTTTTTGTATGTTTATATGTAAATAACCTAATATATCCTGAAAATGATAATGCCATGATTGTTGCATTTAAAAAAAAAAAAGAATGATTACTATATTTGATATGATTAATTTGGGATAGCTATATTATTTTCTTAATGTTGAAGTTATGTAGTCACTAGCTAATATTTTTATTTCACAACAGAAGTACACCCTTGAGACTTTAAACAGTTTCAAATTGAAGAATTGCAATTTAGTTTGTACTCCAATTGAATATAGCCTAAAGTTGGCAAAAGAAGATAGATGGAAAAAGATAAATGCCACCTTGTATAAGCAAATGGTTAGAAGTTTGATATATCTATCTTCAACTAGAACTGACATCATCTATTATATTAATTTGATAAGTCGATTTATAGAGAATCCCATTGAGAATCATCTTTCTATTTTCAAAATAATTTTTTGTTATTTAAATGGAATAACTAACTTTGGAATTTTCTATGCAACAAGAGCAAATGAAAATTGGGTTGGTTTCTTTGATAGTGATTTTGCAGGCTACCTCAATGATAGAAAAAGTACAAATGGATATGCTTTTTTGATGAGTTCTAAGGTTGTTTCATGGTTATCAAAGAAACAACACATTATTACTTTTTCAAGCATTGAAACAAAATTCATTGCAATAACATGCTTTTGTGAAGTTATTTGGTTAAGAAGATTGTTTGAAACACTCCTTTCCTAGTAGCAAGGTTCAACTACATTTTTTTGTGATAATGTTTCAACAATTAAGATTTCCAAAAATCCTATTTTACATGGAAGAAGCAAGCACATTGATGTTAGATTTCATTTCTTGCATGATCTTTGCAAACAATGGAAATTTGATTTGAAGTTCTGTAGAAGTCAAGATCAAGTGGTAGATATTATGATCAAACCACCTAAGTAAGCCAGTTTGCTAAGCTTCGAAGAATGCTTGGAGTGTGCTTTTCAATAGAAGTTGTTCAAAGAACTGACTTAATTAGAATCATTAATTCTTATTTCTATTTTGAAAAAATTAGTGGCTAGTTATTTTGTAATGCCTATTTATCAACGTTATCAAAACGGACCAGACCGATTGGTCAGATCTGTTCAACTGTGAATTATCTGTTAGTCCAGTCTGACTTGATATAAAAAATCGAATGGTATATATTTTTTTAAAATAGATTAATGTAACCTAGCATAAAGTACATTGTCTAGTACAAATGGTTTATTTGATCTTAAAACCTTTAAAAAGTCATGGGTCAAAGTCCCCATGTGCTCATTTTTCACTTTTCTTTTCTTTTTTTTTTTTTACTTTTTCACTAATAAATTTATATATTAATATAAATTACTTGAAATTAAATATATTATGTAGAAATTTGATTATAAATTAGTTTTTCTAAATATATTTTTACTTTCTATACAATGTTATCTATCATATATTTTCAAATCTTTTATAAATAATAATATTTTCAAAAAAAGAAAAAATTCGATCCAATTCGGTCAACTTTAATCCAACCGGTCCAATCATGAGCCAATTAACTTTTCGATTCTTTATCCGATTTGGTTTTAAAAACATTGCTATTTATAAACTATTTGATATCAATTTCAAATATGGTGCTTTTTTTTATTATTATTTTCTTGTGTTCTGCATCTTTGCTTTATCAGTCCCATATTTCTGCAATTTTTTTAATTTCTGCTAACAGCCATGGACTTCAATAGGGTCAACCATCAAAACAACATGCTACAATAATCTCACCAATTTGGTTCTATGCGACTTCTTTTAGGGTTTTAACTTTTAATTAATGTGATTAGTTGAATTCGATTACTGGTCAACTCAAATTTCATTTCTCTCCTTTTGTTTTTCCTTTGGAAAATGGTTTCCATCGATATAAGAAAATTAAATAAGAAGAATTGGTATTTTCTCAAGAAAAATAAAAGTAAACACAACTAGATTTTGAACCGGCATCCCCATTCTTCAATATCAAGTTGATATATATATTGAAAGTGAAAGATATATATCAGAAGTCATTTTGATTAAAAATCAAAATATAGGCTTTTGTTAATTCGAAAAATACAAAAATTGGGTAAATAATGATATTCTATAAAAATAATAATAATATAGTCAACCACATTGATCATAAATCAAGCATATCAGAATGAGATCCATCATGTGCTGACATAAATAGAGGATGCACACGTGTCTATTAATATTTTCGTCACTTCAAAATTACTCTTATGAAATGATCCTAAATTGCTTGCCTTATTTTCTAGAGGATAAATAAAATAAATTTAACATTGACAAAAAAAAAATCATTTTCCTACGATTAAAAATTGCTCTTAAAAAAGTCTTTCATTTTATATATTAAATCTATTGAAACACATTAAGTATTAACGTTGGATTAAAAACAATATTCTTTATTTTTAATTAAATCGATTAAATTTATTCGATAATATCAAATTATCTCCTAAAAATAGAATTAAATAATCTAAGTAGATGACAAAATAATAAAATAAAATTTCGTCGCAAAATTGTGTCAAGTTAATGTTTAAAAACGAAGAGAAAGAAAGGGTCTCAAAGTTTTAAACAAAGATTCGTCTAATACTAGGGGGGTAAGAAAAAAAAAAAAAAACTCAATTGACTAAAATAATTTGAAATTTTGACTTAATAATATAATCCAAACCAAGTTAAAAAATTTTAAATTTCGAATTTCAGATTATTTTAATTGAATTAAATTAGAGTGAAATCGAATAATCTAAACTATAAAAATTTTACTTTTATTATTATTTTTTTCCTTTAAGTTTCTTAATTAAGTTTGTAAAAATTATATGTTGTATTAATTTTAAGGTATAATATGTAAATGCAGATCTAATTTTTAATTAATTATTTTTTATTTTAAAATTTTGTCATAAATACAAATATAATTATAGGTTATTCCGTTATTCGAGCTTTGAATTTTTTTTTAAATGAGATTTATATATATATATATATTAGGTCAAATATTGACCCGAGTCCATTGCTCATCCCCGTCGAATACAATCTGAAAAACTGAATTAATAAGTACTAAGATTCATAGTTGAATGTTTGAAGGTCAAAAGTATGTCATACGTGGCATTAAAGTCAACTTTTTTTAAGAAAAGTCAAATTTCTTGATTGTTCAACAATAAAGTACTGGCACCTAATTTTATTCATACCAATTAATGTTTATCCAATTGAATCAAAGGATAACATTTAATTTTAAACTTAGAATATTCTAATAGATTTTTTAAATAATTTTATCTCTAAGAAAGTACTTGTTCTGTGAGGTTTAAATATTTTTAATGTAGTTTTTGAAATTGAAACATCATATACTCATATGTAGGAGATAATATGATTCAATTTTTTTATTATAATATAAAATCGAAATAATTAAAAATAAAATTTTGAAAAATTTTCAAATCATAACCGAATCAAATTTGTATACAAATCGAACCGAATAAAAGTATGTAAAATCAAAATTTAGTAAACCAAATTAAACTTTTGAAAAATGCATAAATAAAATTTTTTTACTTGAAACGATGTAATTTTAACAATTTTAGTTAAGTAAATAGATTAATCAAAATTTTAAAAAATACTAACTGAAATCAAATTAAAATAATTGAATCAAAAAATAAAATTAAAACTGTTTGATTCAATTTTTAATTATAACTGAACTATACTCACCTTAATTGTATAGTCCAAATTGAGATCTGAAATTTTTTTGTCTCACAATAGAAAACAAGGGATTAACAATATTAACTCTTGCTGATATAGGAGCATTCATTTAAAAAAAATAAATAAATTCTTTTTTTATTTAAAAAGAATTTGATGAAATTAAATGGTAGCATTCAAAGTTGTCACAATTTACTTATGACACAAAAAAATCCAAATTTTATTAATTCAAAAAGATTTTACAATTTAAATATTTATAGTCTTTAATTCCATTTTGTATCCTTTGTCAAAAAAAAAAGATTAAAATAAAATATTCATTCCATTCTAAAAATATAGTCTCATTTTCTTTTTTGTTTATTTTAAAATATAATTCAATTTCCATTATGAAATTATAGTTAATTTGTTAAATGTTTAATATATCTCCATTTGTTGGATATGCAAACTAAATTTCATATCAGATAATTAAAATAAATATAAGCTAAATACAAGTATGGTGAAATTCTCAAATGATGTAGAGGGACGAAAGGGTTTTATGGAGTTGTCACCTAACTCTATACAAGAACATATTGATCTTTTGTCTAGAAAGGGTTCTAAATCAAATTTTATTCATGCTCTTATAATATATCTCGTTTTCTTTCTAATGTTTATTAATCTTATATCATGCAAGCAAGCATTAATTTAAAGCATCCATCATATTTGCACAAAAAAAAAAGTAAATTGTGGTAATTTAAAGTATACGTCATAAATCATAAAAGTACAATGTATACATATCCATAAAACAAATCATTTATTAATTCACCTGATAACTTGACAATTACCCATAATTTCATAAGAAATTAGGGTAATTACCAAACTCTATTCTCTAGGAGATTGGTCTTTTATTAAAATCCATTTTTTGTTGTGACTTTATTAATGAAAAATCAAACCCATTTTATTGGAAAATGCTAATTAATTAATAGAAAAATCAATAAAAACATGATAAAAATCATGATAAATAAATCATGCTAAAAACAATTGATGTGATGTTATAGTTTACATGTAAAAACATGATAAATAAAACTATATATTACAACCCCAAAATCAATAAAAATTATAAAATATACATGAATCAAAGCAGAATAAACAAGGCACATAATCTACTATGCTTAAATGTCACAATGTCCATGTGGACTGAATGAACCTCCTCATTAGTCTGTGCGAACTCCCTTTATAACTCAAAACAGGTTCGTTTGGACCTTTATCACAAAGATAGCTAGAGCTCACAAAACTCAAAGCAAATGGTTAGAAACATAACAAATCGTTTAGAAGGACATCACATCATCATTATATGAAATCAATGTACTAATATACCTTATAATTAATCATGCTTATCAATAGAATATACATCATCTCATATCATAAATAGATATTAGAACAATTATAGATATAAGCAGCATATATTGTTTCACATGAGATGTTCCGTACAGATTACATATAATAAGGCATAAAAAATATTACATCTATGGACCTTATTCCTCATGAAAAGAGGTTCGTGTGGACTCAACAAACAATCTAAAACATTATGCATATTCATATTAACAATTAGAATATTTAGACCTTGACTAACACAATATGATTGATATCATGCACTTATATAACATGTAGTAATAATAATGATGAACAGAACACACATGATCTATCACTTATAACCATTAAGTGATTATCAAAACAAGAAATATGTTATTTAACATGGCACTGTTATCTAGCATAGGTCTGTGTATATCATATCAAATAAGACACATAAAATAATTAGTCCGCATGGACCTGACTCCTTATAAAAGAAGGTATGTGCAGCCTACACATAAATCACAGAATGCTAAAAATGATTATAACTATTATGTAAGCAATTTAAACATGAACAGAATGATGTAAACATTAACCAACTCCTATAATCAATGCAGGGATTATTAGGAATCACCTCACATATCAATTAATCATGGGACATCCTTAGTTAAATAAGAAATAAATAAATTAAAGTAAATAGTTTTAAGGCCTTAGGTTTACCTCTTAGTGAAGCTTCAAGCAACAAGCAGAAAAAAGAAGGGATACGTATTTAAAGTAAAGGCTTAGGACTTGAAGCACCAATATAATAAAGTTTCTTTAGGATTTCTTAATGGTGTCCCAATGGGTTGAAAAGATAGGTATTTATAGCCTCTGGTAGCGAGGTTGGTACTGCCTTGTTGTCCGTGTGAATAGAGAAGTAACAAAAATAAAAGTAAAGAGCTACATAGGAAATAACTGAATTCTGGTAAATTTTCTGGAATAAGGTCCGTGTGGACCTTGCCTTAAATAGAGATCTATACGGACCATGGGTTTGAAGGTCTACGCAAACCATGAGGCATAGGCTTAGTTTCACTAGGTTAATAGTTTGTCAGTCTATGCAGACTTTATGATATTAAGTCTATGTAGACCAATTATCGTCTTAGTCAGTGCAGACTTGGGTTTTCAACTCCTTCAACTTATTGCTTGGGCCTGTCTCTGGTGATTATCATAGGCCCATAACTAGGGAGCTTATAGTTGCCCCTACTTTGATGTGTGCTATGAAATACAAATAGAATAATGCACGTCAAAGTAACACATGTAGTTAGAAAATACTTTCTTGTAACATTTTAGCCCATATTTTGGGATGAATTATTTGAGTTTGTCCCTTCTGGGTAATGAGTTAAGTTTGATCCCTCTAAATGGTGATTTGAATTTAAGTAATGGCCCCTCTAGGCAATGAGTTGAGTTTGAACCCTTTGGCCAGTGATTTAAGTAATGGCCTTTCCATGTTGTGATTAGAGCTTAACCCCTCTGAACAGTGATTTGGATTTGAGTAATGGCCCTTTTAAGCAATGAGTTAATCCAAACGATGATCTAAATTCGAAGGATGGCCTCTTTAGGTGATGACTTGAATTTAGCCCCTTTAGACGATGAGTGAAATATGTATGGGTGATTGTTATGCTGATGTGCATGAGTGTTCATGTACTTGTGATGTTAAATGTTATATTGATGTTTGGATGTTTATGCATGTATGTGATTATGAATCATTTACTTATACAATGCTCATGCATAGGTGTATTCGTGCATATATATGTTCATATGTGTATGTTATGTCTATGTTTGTATGTGTATATTCTTATAGGTCTAAATATGTGACATTACAATACATGTTCATGTGCAAATGTGTATGTAAGTATATATGCATGTTACACATGAATGCTTAGGTGAAATATTGATACTTATGCGCCATGTGCATACATGTGTGTTGATGCACGTATTGTAAGCGAATACATTTCTAATTGCCTATAGATCTTAAGACCTTCATAGCTAAATGCATGACTCGAATATGCATATCTAGTGCATGAATGGATAAGTATGCTAATATTTCATGCCAACTTCTGGGAAGATATATGCATGTCTGTGTACATGTGTGCATGAGTGATATACGCATGTCTGAATGGGTGATGATGAATGATGAATGTGTTGGCATTAATGCATGTTTACACCCTATGAGCATACCAAATAAATGAGAACACATGATGAATGTGCAAATACTAATGCATGTTCACACCTAATGTATTTATACCTAATAAATGATGAATGTGTTGATACTAGTGCATGTGCATGAGTGAATGTATAAGCAAATGTATGTCTACCTTATATGAATATAATGTCTGAGCATATCAAAACACAAGATATCACTACTTAAATCACCTTTTCCTCAAACTCATTATTGGAAGGACTCGGGTTTTGTGGAAGTGAAGGTATAAAAAAGTATGTTAGGTTTTTGTGATGAATAAGGAAAAGAATGTTCTGTGAAGGTGAAGGGATATAGGATTTAAGCATAGCATTTACTTGTTGAGCAGAGCATTTGAAGATATATGGTTAGAGAATGAGTAATCATGGATTGACTTATCGAGCATGCAAGTGTAAGAGATTGTATAGAATGGTATCCTTGTTATTATTTGTCTAAAGATTTTCCAACTAAATATTTTTTTTCCTTTAACTTTTGCCTAGATCACTCTTTGTGGGTTTTTAATCTAACGAGGTATCCTGTAATTTTTGCCTAGGCTACCCTTGCCAATTTTCAATTTAGCAATATATATATATCATGCACATTTTCATGTTGTTTTGGACCAACTAAATTTGAGTTTACATCTCTTAGAATTCTTTTTTCCATGGCTTGATACAACTTGATATGAAAGGCTTAAGGTTGATGTCTAAACTTATGTCATAGAGAGCTGATAGAACTTTTCGAATCAATTAGTAGCTTTTGTAGGTACTAGCCATATACCCCCACCCCTTCCCCCCCTCCCCCTGTATCTCAAATACTTGTTAAACATCATCTCTCATGACCTTTCCAAGTAGTACATTAATGATATCCCTGTTATTAGCCAATTCAAAGATTTTCTGATAAAATATTTTCTCACAGGTTTCCCTAACTTTTACCTAGGCTCATTCTCTTGATTGATCAGCTTAGTGGGATTTATCATATGTATGAATAAATGCAACCATGATTGAAGAAAGCAAATGCTAGTGGCTTAAGATGAATTTTTTAGCTCTTGGGCTTTTATGAGAATGATGGACTTTTGAACTTTTTAGAGCTTGTTAAACTTAGATTTTCTAAATGAAGAGGAACTAAATGAAGGACTTTAAAACATTTGATATTTAAAACAGTTCCTGTAAGCTTTCTGGCATTGACTTGAGAAAAGGGCATGGAGATTTAGAAAACGTTCTTGGATGAATAGGTGTTATAATATTT